>JAYMFU010063877.1:0-11752 GCA_036784835.1 Phaeophila floridearum
GCTTTCTCTTGTGGCAGAGTGACTGCAACACAGTAGCAGAACGCAATAGCGGGAACGTGTTGTGTGTGCAGAGCTCAGCTTTGCCGCGGCTTCAGCCCAGGACGTCTCATGGGGCTGCGAAGGTTCCTGCGTTGATTGCAATGTGACATGGAAGGAAGCAGACAACACTACGGAGCTAGAGCTGGTTGAGGTGAGCTTGGAAATCACAGTACCCAGGTACTGGCCCAACGTGCTTCTGCTGCAGTGTGCAAATACTGTTATCTTGTTCTGCTTGCGTCTTGGATGGGCAGCACGTAGGCGACACCCACCATCCAGCTGATTTGGTGTGGACAGTGCTGATGATCACCGGCGATTGCCCTGGGAGGTGATCATCAACCCCTGGCCGGACCCCTTGCGACTGTGCACATGCGCCGTGAGCTTGCGGCCTCAGACATGACAGCACCCCATGTTGCATTGTGAATGGTGCTGGTGTTGTGTGCTCTTATACTTGCTTCTCCACTTGTTAATTTTTGTCAACACCTGTCGATTCTTGTTCCATGTGGTTGTACGCACTTATCGTCGGTGTTACCAGAGCACGTGTTGGTTGTGGACTGTGCATGAGGCCATGTGCCTGTTTGCGCTGGTTGTTTGAGTGTGGAGCGTAGAGGTACCGCTGCCTGACATTCGGATCGAGCCCCAAAGGTTGGTCACATGCCGCTACTGATCTCCTAGTAGTGTGAAGCGTTGGTCTTTCCTGCCCTGGGAGGAATCAGCGGAGTGACTCAAGCAGAGTCAACAGCAGTGCACGTGCTTGCGTGTATACCCACCTGTCCAGCATGGATGGTCCGGCCTGGCTGACCTGTCCTGGTTGAAGATCCCAGGCTGGACTGTATGTGTCTGGCTGTTGGGTGCTGGGATTGTGAATCGAACGATGAGCGGTGTGCACGCAGAACAAGTGACCACAGAACGTTGCTACACATCTGCCAACACGGAGCCAAATGGGCTGCAATGTGTGCAAGCAGGCCTCCCCGCCATCCGAAGGCGACCCTGAAGGAAGTGAACAACCATCGTTGGAACAGGCTGTCTGCGCTGCGACCGGTGCGACGACCCTCGGCTGTGACGAAACGCTCTGGGCTTATGCGGATGAACAATGTGGGTTACTGCCCTACAGCTGGTGGCGATCTCACAGGTTGGGTAGTGTCTGTTTGTGGGAAACGGCTGTTGAGGTTGTGGTGACGATACACAACCGTGGGCGGGGGTAGGTAGTGCGTGCTTGCGGGACACCGTCGTTGAGTGTGTAGTGACGATGCACAACCTTGGACGGGGGTACATAGTGCCTGCTCGTGGCACACCGTTGTTGAGTGTGTGGGGATGGTGAACAAGCTTGGATGGGAGTGCATGCTCGTGGCACACCGTTGTTGAGCGTGTGGGGATGGTGAACAAGCTTGGATGGGAGTGCATGCTTGTGGCTAACCGTCGTTACGTGTGTGGTGATGGCACAGCCTTGGACAGGGGTTGACGTCAGGTTTGGTGAGAGGAGACTTGTTGGAATGTCACTGCTGGTGACGTGATGAACTTTGCAGCTGTTGCAAGTGTTTCACTCACGGCTTCGGTTGCAGCCAACGGTCTTGTGCGGGTGCAGATGGTGGCAGCAACGATGCTTCTGGCACCCCTACAGGGAGTGTCGCATCGGTGCCTACACTCGTCTCAAGCACAACCAACAATCGACGTGGCCATGTGGCATCAGCAGTGAACATTACAGCTTCGGGAGTCGAGAGGGTGGCAGCGGACAGAGATGATGTGCAGGTGCTGGCCGCAGTGCGCTTGGGTTGCAGTGGCATTGGGCGGCATGCTTTTGTTTGAAACGTGTCGGGTAGGAGTTCGTCAGGCATCACCGGTCATGCAGCCATCGTACTCGTGGGCTTGATGAAATCGTTGTCCCTTGGCCTTCGCGGTGGATTTGAGCCCTGGCCCTTGCGCCCTGTGCACATACGCCTTAAGCCTGAACCCTTGGTTGCTATCACCCCGTGTTGTGGATGGTGTCCCTGTTGTTTCTGACCTGCACACTCTGCAACATTCCTGACTTGTGGCATGTGAGCGCACACCCTGGTGCTGGTAGATATCGCGGCTCTACGGACAGTTTATGAGGCCAGGTGTAAGTTTGCACCAGGCAGTGGTGATGTCTACACGTACTGGTGGGTGATGTTTTGATGTAACGCATAGTTGTGTTGACATGCCAACAAACCCTAGGAGCAGAGGTTCAGTAGAGTCAGTCAACAGCAGTGTGCGTGTTTTCCTGCAGACACAGCTGTCAAGCATGGATGACCCCGGTGCCCATTTATTCACGGCCGGCCTGTCCACACTCGAGACGATACCAAAGCTGTCACGCTCCGTCTCAACCTTACAAACGGAATGCACAGCACTGGCCGCGAAGCTGAATACAGCAACAGTGCGAGCAGTACTGAGCCGCATCTGCAACGTTGTTGAAGACGGAGGTCATCGGGCTGAAGTTCAAGAGCGTTGGCTGGAAGTGCTGGATGAGTTGAGAGACATGCTGGCCGCGGCAGAGTACTGCGTCCGCGCCTGTCAGCCGCACGTGCGGCGTTCAACTCGTGGCATTCTGGAAGAGCAGAACATCAAAGAACACCTGAGCAAGCTCATGAAAGACATCGCTGGCTTTGCATGGCTTGAAAAGTCTGAGAGTCTGGAGTGGGTGGAGGACAGGCTGCAAAGTCTGCGGCAGCAGGTGCAGCGCGACCTGGCCACCGGCCACCAGCACGCGTCAATCACGGCCATACGAGCAAGCCAAGGCAGGCACCCACGTGATGACACATTGTGTTCTCCAGCAGCTAGTTCATTCCAGGATCACATCACTGTGGACCATGGCTTGCGTCGTTTGCAGCTCTCTGTCGCAGCTCCCGAGGTTCCTCAGCACGTACGTGAAGAGGTGTTCCAGCACGCAGACAGCCTGGTTCCCGAGCTGGCTAAACAGCTGGACACACACCCACTGCTCGGCATTGCGGGCATGGCTGGCATCGGGAAGACAGTGCTCGCTAGGGCTGTCCTAGACACAGCCAAGGGCAACTATGATGCGGCCGTGTTCCTGGTTGTTGGTCAGGCAAGGCGCGCCGAAGTCGTCCTACGACAGGCGTGGAAGGAGCTCCTGCCCGGCTGTGCCATTCCCCCCTTCCCGGCAGGCACCCTCTTGTATCACCTCGCAGCCAAGCTGCGCGGCCGCAAGCTGCTGGTTGTGTTTGACGACGTGTGGCAAAATCAGTCGCTTGATGAACTCAACTTTGCCAGGGTCATCCCCCACGAAGAGCACCAGCGACAGAACCGTGTCATTGTCACCACCCGGGACCCCAGCATCCTCCGGGACCACCCGACAGGCGAGAAGTGGCAAGTGGTCAACCCGGCCCCCCTGAACCACACGCATGCCCAACTGCTGCTGTGTTGGAACGCATTCGGAGGACCTTCCGTGGCCGATGGGTTCCAGGAAGTGGTGAAACATCTGCTTGAGAAGGCGTGCGGGCTGCCCCTGATGCTCAAGGTGTTGGGCGCAGACCTGCGGGACAAGCCGGTGGAGGTCTGGCGGGCCCGGCTGCAGGAGATAGGAAGCTTGGATACATCTGGTGCAGCTGTGGGCGAGATCAGACAGGCAATCAAGCCGAGCATTGCTGCGCTGCCGCCCCTTCTCAGACGTTGCTTCACCGTGTTTGCTGCATTCCCAGAGGTGTGTGGGCCAAGTGTAGGACGCATGCCCATCTGTGTATGACCAGCCTTGCCATAAACTCTCCCATCTTGTATTTGAACCTGTGTGGCAAGTTGGTTCAATGTTGATGACTCTGGTAGGATTGGTAGGATTGTTAGCATGGTGGATGTTTTGCATATCGGACATACCATTTCGGTGTGCATATCATTTGATGACCCCTCTTACCTTCAAGCATGAGGCTTGTGGTCTCTTTTGTGTGTCACTTCTGTTCTGGAATTTGTGTAGTGAGTGTTGCATATCTTGTCTGGTGTTCACGCAGTTGGACAAAATACCTTCAATCTGGTGCAGGACTACAAGTTCAAGGAGGAGGCTCTGCTCAGCATCTTTTGTGGCATATGTCCATTCCGGCCTGGGGAAGCTTGGGCCCAGGAGCAGCTGCGCCTGCTTCGCTCCAGACTGCTCATTACGCAACTGGATCCGGACTACAGGGAGTTCATCATGCACGACGTGCTGTGGGACATTGCATGCATGGAAGCACAGACCTGGCCGGGCACATACTTGTTCACAGAAGGCCTGCAGCTTGCCAACGGACTGGTGCATGAGCCAGCGCGCATCATCATTCAGGCCGACGCTTGCGACCAGCTCAGGATGCACCCACTCAGCTCACTCAAGGCGTCATCCCAAGTCCTCGTCTGTAAAGGAGCCGTTCCTGGTTCAGAACCACATGGTCTCGCTGCGTTCCTAGAGCAGTGTCCACAGCCTCTTTTCTGTTTGCAGCACTTGTCTGTTGAACATGCAACGTCCTCAGTGCTCTCGAGTGCGGTGGTAAAGTTCCTCTTGCTCCACCGGCTGGAAGTCTTAGAAAGCGATGAGCTGACATGCTTGCCAGACGCGCTTGGCAGCCTTGGTGCTCTGCAGCACCTTAGGCTGAACCGATGTATTCACCTGAGAGCGCTGCCGGCTACCATCGGCCAGTTGTCTCAGTTGCAGACGGTGGACTTGCAGGGCTGTGCATGCCTGAGACAGTTGCCGACCACCATCGGCCAGCTGTCTCAGTTGCAGCGCCTAGACTTGCCGGTCTGTTCAAGCTTGACAGAGTTGCCGACCACCATCGGCCAGCTGTCTCGATTGCAGAGGGTGGACTTGCAGGGCTGTTCAGGCTTGACTGAGTTGCCTACCAACATCGGCAGGCTGTCTCAGTTGCAACGCGTGGACTTGCAGGGCTGTTCAGGCTTGACAGAGTTGCCGACCACCATCGGACAGCTGTCAAAGTTGCGGAGCCTGGAACTGTGATACTGTTCAGGTCTGACAACGTTGCCGACCACCATCGGCCAGCTGTCACAGTTACAGAGCGTGGACTTGCAGGGCTGTTCAAGCCTGACAGAGTTGCCGACCACCATCGGCCAGCTGTCTCAGTTGCAGCGCTTGAACTTGCTTGACTGTTCAAGCCTGAGAGCGTTGCCGACCACCATCGGCCAGCTGGCTCAGTTGCAGCGACTGGGCTTGCGGGGCTGTTCAGCCCTGACAGAGTTGCCGACCACCATCGGCCAGCTGTCTCAGTTGCAGAGCCTGGGCTTGCAGGGCTGTACAGGTCTCACAGCATTGCCGCCCACCATTGGCCAGCTGTCCCTATTAAAGAGCCTGGCCTTACGCGGGTGCATAGACTTGAATGATTTCCCAAAGGAATTGCTACACATGCCTGCACTGACCGCTGTGTACTTCGGGCGCTGCCCGGATCCTAGTCGAGGCTGCCCCGTGATGCGGCGCTTGCGCCAGCTTCCCATGTTGAAGTGGAGGGTAAACTAGATGATTGTTGTCACATTCTTTAGTGCTTTACGGGTTGGTCATTAAGGCTTTAATTGTGTGATGAGTGTATTTCAGTGTGTATAAAGAGTCTGCGAGTTGTGAGTGTGAGTAAGTTCTAGCAGCTGGCCAAAGCAACCACATGCAGAGTGCACCAGGTAGCTCCCACGGGAAGGATGGTGGAGTAGCTATGGATGTAAGTGTTGTGTATGCCGCAGCAAAGCATTGAGCTGCGTCACAACGATCTTTCAAGTGAGCCCTGGGCAAGCAGCGGCCTGCATGTAACGAGTGGGTTTCTAGTAGTGGAAGGGAGGGATGCACAGGTGTTGCGATCTGTGCTTGCTGCCGTACGCAAGGATGCGATTCGGCGGAGACACCCATGGCTTTATGAAAAACTGATTCAGCCCGTTGAGTGGCAGCAACACCCTTGCGTTTTGTGATTGGTCGCTCCTGCCCAGAAATCAGGCGGTTGGCTGTACGGCCTTGGCAGCCGGTATAAAGGGGCACCTATTGCACGTGCTGAACGACCAGTCACTGAGCACACTTGGTGTGCCGTCGGGGCATGCTGTGCACTCGCGCCACGCCTCTGCACTACTACGGTGCTCAACACTCACGAGGAGCTACTGTGGACGCGGCGTCCATGAGTCAGGTGCCGAGTCACTGCGACGAGCGCTGCCCTCGGAGCAACCGCTCGGCAGGCAAGCACAGTCGCTGTCCGCTGAGCTCTTCTGAGACACGACTGGCGAGTGCGACTATCAGTCACACGACAGTCGGGTCTCAGAAGAGGGGAGCTCCGACAGTGGTCCCTCCGGGTGCACGAATGTCGAGTCCGACTCTCCGGACGACTGTGTCTCAGAACGGGCTCGTGAGCTCCACTCGCTGGCGCATCTCATCCGCCAGGCGTCCTTCCGGGCTCCTTCCGCAGCATTCGAACCGCGCGCTTGTCAACAGCGCTCGCCTGCTGTCGGCCACCTGCAAGCGCGGAACCGGCGGCGTCAAGCACATTACGACTGGCGAGTGTCCCCCAAGACCCTGCAGTAGTAGGATCGTGAGCATGCACGCCACCGATAGGCCGGAAGGGCACGGGCGCACGGGTGGGATAGGCGTCCAGAATGCTGGAACCGGTGGTATCAAGCACAGAAGGACTGGCCGTGCCGAGCGTGACTGGCGGGCGGTGTGCCCACGAGCTCACCGTAGTAGGATCGTACGAGTTCGTACGAATCAGGTCAACGCGAACGGGCACGCGATACTCTTGTCTCAGGTACTTGTGCTTGTAAGCGCATGCGCATCGCGCAAGCGAAACGACAGAGGGTGGGAACTATGGGAGTGTCGTACGACAACCCTGTTGGGGGTGGTCGGGCATATCTCACATGCATTGCTGTGCAATGACTACAAAGCGCCAATGCAGGTGGAAAGTTGCCACGTATCACGTGCGCACCACAACAGCTCATCCATGCATATCATCAAGCATCAGCACATGGCCATGCATTGATGGGCTATACTGATGCTTTTCCCCCGTTACACGGCTGACGGACGAAAAAAGGTGCGTACGAACCGCGAATGCTCCGACGCGACGAGGCCTCCCTGGCCCCCCAATCGGCCCACAGCCAGGATACATGTGTCCGCTGCATACAAGCGCGTGGGTCGCTGGGCCAACGTGTTGGTCGCACGCGCCCACTCTGGCCCTTTGCCTCCACTGGACAACGTTCCAATCGCGCGCTCGCCTGCTTCCTAACCCCGCGCTTCATCCAGCCTCCACACCGCCGCACTTCTCGAAGAACGGGTCGGTCGGCGCCTGCGGACCCATCTGCGCGCATAACTCATCCCGTTCCCCGCTCGTGGCTGCACCACGTGTGGCCACCCCCGCCCGCGGATCCCCCCGGCGACAGTTGACCATTACGTCGGTGCGTGTCTGCAGTCCGAGCACTCATCGTGTTCACCAGTTGCCATGTGACGTTGCGCGGCGCGTGTGCCGCCTCCGCAACCGCGCAATTGCCAATTGTCACACCTGCGTCATGGTCAACTGCGCGACACAGGTGATGTGTTCTGTTCGCTGACACGCGATCTCACTGCGCATAGCATGCCCGCTGTGGCCCAGAGCGCAGCAGCTCAGCCCGAGAGAGGGTCCCGCCGAGAACGCACCTGACCCAGCCCAGAGCCTCTCCCGCCCAGAGCAGTCATGCTGGGGCGCACATGGGAGTCCCGTCTCCATCCTCTCGACATTGTCCACAACGATTGGACGTGCGAAAACGTCAACGCAACGAACATCCACCGCTGCCGCCTGCTGTGCAGTTGCATGCACCCATAGCACGCAATGCTGTGCGTGTCGTCGTATGATTGCCAACCGTTGACGGCGGTTGGCTCATCACGCCGCCTCGCTGGCCATCACCGCCAAAGCGTGGGTGCACGCCCTGAGGGTCTGTGTGTAGCCGCAGCCATGCGCTGCCGTGTGCTCCACGCGTGCGCACATTCTGGATTGTGCAAATTGAGCACGATGGCAGACTCCATTGGACATGCTTGCTGTGCGTGTTGGTGCATGACACCTGCATGTCGAGACAGAGCACTGAGTTGTTGATCATGCATCTAAAGTTACACAGTGACCATGTCCCGCACAAGGCCTGGGAGGTGGTTCTTGACTGTACAACATTTTAGCCTCACTTGTGTGCCTGCAGACACACATGTCAAGCACGGAAGACCCTGGAGCAGCTCTGCGCACAGCGGCCCTCGAAACACTCGCCACCATTTGCAGGCTGGGGCGTACCGCAACTGCCTGTCGATCAGAATGCCATGAGCTGAATGTGTCTCTGAGCAAAGCCTATGTGCGAGAAGTGTTGAGGCGTGTGTGCAACGCCGTCGAGCAAGGCAGCGGCCAGGACATTTGGCTGGATGTTTTGGACGAGTTGGGAGACATGCTGTCCACAGCAGAGGAGTGCATGCGCAGCTGTCAACCAGCAACATCGTCCACAACGCCAGACACTCTGCACGAGCAGACCATCAAAGTGCGACTGAGTCAGGTGATGACTGACGTCGATCGGTTTGCATGGCGTCGCAAGGCAGAGACTCTGCAGCGAATGGAGGAAAGGGCGCGTGACATGCGGGAACAAGCGCAGCGGGACCTGGCTGCTGGGTTCTTGCACTCGTCGATCATGGCCGTGGGGGCAAGCCGGGGGCAGCGATATAGTTACGACATGCTGCGTTCACAGGCGACTGGATCGGGCCCGGGGGCCATGTATGCAATGAACCTGCAAGTACCTGACGTCACCGCTGTGGTTCCTCAGCATGTACGCGACACTGTGTTCCAGCATGCAGATGACCTGGTTCCTCAGCTAGCTGCACAGGTGCTGGGCCAGGGCTCGTGCCCGCTGCTTGGCATTGCAGGCGTGGCAGGCATGGGCAAGACCACCCTCGCTCGGGCTGTGCTAGACACCGTCAAGAGCAGCTTTGATGTGGCTGTGTTCCTGCCCGTCGGGCAGGGCAGGGACACTGAACAAGTGCTGCAGCATGCATGGAGGGAACTTCTACCGCACGTTGCCATTCCTTCACATCCAGGAGGCACCCTCGTGTACGAGCTGGCAACCAGGCTGCACGGCCAACGGCTGCTGGTTGTATTCGACGACGTCTGGCCGAAACATTCACTGGATGAGCTCAACTTTGCCAGGCTCTATGGCCACGAGGCGCACCAGCGTAACAACCGTGTCATCGTCACAACAAGGGAGCCCAGCATCCTTGACCAACCAACGGGCGAGCAATGGCATATGGTGAACCCACCCGCCCTGGACAGTCCGCATGCGCGACAGCTGCTGTGCAGGTATGCTTTCCCTTCACAAACAGCTCCAGACGAGTTCAAGGAAGTGGTGGGTGAATTGGTCGAGACGGCGCAGGGGATCCCTCTGATTCTGGAGGTGTTGGGCAAAGACTTGCGGGGCCAGCCATTGGACGCCTGGCGGACCCAGCTGCAGCAAGTGGAACGTTTGGATGCCTCTGGTCCTGCGTCGAATGCAATTCGATTGCTGATCATGCCAAAGATCTCTGCACTACCGCCACTGCTCAGGCGGTGTTTTGCCATGTTGGCAGCTTTCCCAAAGGCGCGTTTGCTGTCCCCTGACGCTTGCAAACGAGTTGTCTGCCTTGCGTGCTGTACGCTGGCCTGCATGGCAAATCACCACCAGTTCTCCTGATACAACATGCCTGCGCATTGTCACATGTGGGAGACTTTGCAGTCCGTTGTCTGAACAGCTGTACACGTGACCAGGCACATTGGCAGGTATGCTTGGTGTATTGTATTTCTGTTTTCTAGGCGGTGGTTGAAAGCCGGTCTGCTTGATGCAGGAGCACAAGATCAAAGAATCTGAAGTACTCAACAGCTTCAGCAGCATCTGCCCCTTCCGGTCAAGCACAGCGTGGGCCAGGCAGCAGCTTGACATGCTGATTGCTAAACACTTCCTCTCGCCCATTCAATGCCCTGGGTTGCCCGGAAAGAGTTTCACCATGCATGACCTGCTTCGGGACGCTGCACGAGACGAGGCCCAGAAGTGCAGCAAAGCAACAGCAGAGGTCTTTGCGCGCCTTGAAGCACAGTACGCACCCGTGTTTGTTGCCCCGTCGCAAGACATGCCGGTGCGCTGCTCTCTGACTGAATGAACGAGCGTTTGTAGATTTGTGTGGGGGTGTGGGAGTGTGGGTGTGTGTGCACGCCTGTGTGTGTGGGAGCGTGTGTGTGTGTGTGTGTGTGTGTGTGTGTGTGTGTGCGTGCGTGCGTGCGTGAGTGCGTGTGTGCGTATGCGTGCGTGCGTGCTTGCGTGCGTGCGCGCGCGTGTGTGCGTGCATGTGCGTGCGTGCGCATGTGCGTGCGAGTGCACGCGTGCATGTGTGCGTGCGCGCACGTGTGTGTGGGCGGGTGGGTGGATGGGTGGGTGCACACGTGTGCGGTGGTACACGCACATGTGCCTGTGTGCACGCGCATCCTCTGCTGCAGCAGAGATGTATGCATGACCTGTTTGATTGTACGTGTCTTCATATGCTGTTGTTGAACTCCATGTGTAGCGCTGCCCGTTCTTCATGACTCATTTCAACGTGAAGAGGAAGCAAGTAGACAGTGCAGAGCTTTCAGTTGAACTCGTGTTGTGCAGCAGCCACAAGCCGCATTTGCTGACCTGCAAGAAAGCCACCTCTTCGAGGCATGTCCCCCTGATGCCAACGGTAGCTCCAGGATGGCTGTGTCGGAAGCGACCAAGCTAGTGGAAGCATGGCATCATTTCGCCGCACCAGCCGTGCGGCACTTTGTCAAGTGTGTGGTTCTTGCTTGCTTTGGCATATCTGCTGTACTGCCCTTGACGCATCAAAGAATCAGCTCGCCCTGTGCAGCACTGACTTGTTGCATAACTTTCAACAGGTCCGCTGAAGGGACAGCCGCCCGGTTCATGGAGCTGCACAGTAGTGCTATTGGACGACATCCGGTGTTGATGTCAGGCCAAAGCTTCATGTTGTCTTGGTGGGGTTGGGTTTCCTCAGTCTGCTGATTTACCACTCCGTGCACAGAAGCCTGGGTGTGACAAAAGCCTCACCTGACCCTCGGACACTGCTCTGCTTTGCACGCAAATCAGTTTCTTTGTTTGTATCTCTGCTTGTTTTGAAGGCTTTGTTTTCTCTGCAGGTTGGTGCAGCAGGTGAGTCACATCGTGGACATGCAGTGTGGGGCACTTGCAAACTGCCTTACTCCAATCCTGATGGAGTTGGCCAGGCAAATTGCACGTGCCAGGACGAAGTGTCGTAGATTCACTGAGGCAAGCGAGCACATCGAGGGCTCGCTGTTTGCGTGGCATGCTGCGGTGTGCGCCTCGGCTTGCGTGACTGACAACGAGAGCAGGCACGAACGTCCGTGCGGCACATCTGGAGGCATTGCAAGCGGTCTCACAGCCTGCTTTCATTGTCATCAGCAGATCGGTACAGACTTGGTTGTTCTCTGGTAGCTTGTTTGTGCTTTGGCAGACAAGCGGGTTTGCTTCTTGTTGTTGTTGTTGTTGTTGTTGTTGTTGTTGTTGTTGTTGTTGTTGTTGTTGTTGTTGTTGTCACATAGCGTGCGTATCAGTCAGGTCAACATGTTGTGTTAGAAGTCATGCTCGGATGTACATTCTGTGGCCAGCGGATGTGTGTGCTCCCAAGCTGATCAGTGCCTATGGCTTGTGCGGTGCATGTACTACACTTGAAGCAGCTGCGTGTCCTTGCGTGTGGATGATTATGGTTTGACCACTTCGGGGG
>JAYMFU010063988.1:0-11747 GCA_036784835.1 Phaeophila floridearum
GGTACGTGTGTCGAGTTGGGTGTTTACAACTCAAAACGCAGACACAATAGGGCCCTGCGCGGGTTGGCCTGGCTGAATGCGTGGCTGCCGAGGTTTCAGAGAACGGGACAAGTATCGCAGTAGCATCACCGGCTACGGACTCCTGCTGTCAACAGCATTCATGTTAAGGGCAAACGGCATCAGCGGCATCCTATCCAAAACTGCCTGCCCAGAAAGGCACACTAAGCACAAGCAGCGAACGGCATCGAAGTTGGCCGGCGTAAATCTCACCAACACCACAGGCACGGTAGTAAAGGCGCTAGAAACCTGAGCGTACTCGCGTGTCATCCGCTGTCGCGTGCGGGTTCCCTAAAACCTGCGACTGGTTAGGTTAACGCGCGTTGACTTCAGACTTCAAAACTGTGAAGAATCCGACAAATCTATCTAGCGCGTGAGCCTCGCCTTGAAATCTAGCGTGTTGTATCCAAACCAATTCGGCGCTGAGCGTTCAGGACTTATGCGTGCTGAAGCAACTGATAGAGGCGTAAGCGCAGCGAGCGGGAACCGTGTATGTGCACCCAAACCCAACCTGAAATGCGGACACCGCGCGTGCTTACTGCTAGTTGCTCTCTGCCCCAAAAAAATTACTTGCCGTGTTGCATAGTATCGTTCACGCCAGATGAACTCCCAAAACGTGCTCTGCAGACGTGCGTGTCACCTTTACACGCGTCCAGGGACAGATTGTCAGTGGGATGGTTTGAATCTACTTGTACCCCGATAAATCACTTGGACGCGATGGCCCGCCCAACAGATCAAAAGCAATCCATTTGATGACAGTTAACGCCCGAATTCCATCTCGCCAGACGCGAGATGTGATCCAACGATTTGCAGCGAGCTTGGAACTGCTTGGTACGCGATGAGACGTTCGTGGCTTTGGCGTAAAGTTGATGTTTGGCGCGTGCGCACCACGTGCTTGGACAGTGGGAGTGAAGCCATCCGTGCCTCCAAGGCCGCTGATGCAATTCAACTCGTCATGTTCTTACAATTTCCGTTCTGCACATGCTGTGCCGTCGTAGACGTAAATGACAAAGTCTGGGCTGCGCACGGCAGTTTGGACAGTGCCAGGCAAGTCGCCAGTGCACTGCCCGCAGTGTTTTCAAGGCCCTTAATGCAATTCAAACTGCCGTGCTGTACACTGCGCAGACTTCGTCATAATAGCCTACGAGTGCAAATATGTACACGATGGAATGTACATGCCTGGTTTCAGCTGTTCGAAGCGAGTATTTCTAGCACGGTTGTGCTGCAAGCGTGGCTTGCGTCGATGCAGTCCGGATTCGAATCGTGTGCTAGACGCATGTGTCTGTGACGCGTGTGAGCGTATCATAACGGTCGACGTCGCAGCGGTGCGAACAAGCGACCGGCGCATACGCGACGGACCAGCGCCCTGCGTAGATTACTCACGCCAGAAATCTCCTGCTCATATCAATCCCAAGCAGTGTCACTAGGACACCACCATGATCAGTGCGCAAGTTGCCATAAACCTGTTGTTGCTCGTATCAAAAACCGTTGAGTCAGTTTTTCAAACGGTCAACGGTATGTTGATGCATGGTTAACAACGGCCTATACGCGGACGATCTCGTGCAACTGCCTTGCTTCAGCACGCCTCCCTCGTCCTAACCGGAATCTCAGCAGCGCCTGCTTCACGCTTGCGTATGCCGATGCCTGGATGTGAGGCATGGCAGCCTGGCCACAAGCGTGGTGTCGCAGCGGCGGTTGTCGATCACCGGCGTCGTAACGCGTCGCGACGCGCCGGTCGACCGCGGTCCCCGGCCGCGGCACGATTCAATGGTATCTCTGGACAGCTCTGTGTCATACTGGTCCCCATGCGCCGTGTGGGAAACGATTGCGTTCGTGCCAGCGCCTTTTGCTACCCATCAACGCCTGATCCAATTGGATAGCGTTCGAAGCGGATTTCGTAAGCGTTGGACACCCTTACGCCAGTAACGTGTGTGTAAGGTCACGTCAGGTTGCTTGATGGCCATCATACGCGAACATGGTTAGGCCAGCGGCATGCACGGCACCGCAACGCACCAGGTTCACATAACGGAGGAGATCGTCGCACTTTTCTGCGTTTGCGGGCACGGGGCCACCGAGCCGTATCGCTGCATGCATTCATGTACCAGATCATGATCTGGTCCAGAAAGTTGCAGCACGCATTGTGAACCAGTGCAACCAAGCGGCGCGCCGCGGCGCCACGCGTGGCCACGCCCTACCAGGCCGTCAGCATCTGGAACGCAAACCCGCGGCGACCTTCTTGGCGTGCCATCCCTGAGCGCGTGCATGCACGGTCGATGCTGCACGATGCCTGCTGCCTGAACGGGACGCGGGAATTGACGCCCTGTCGCACCCTCGTCAATCCAATTTCCAATTCAATCGTGCTGTTCACTGCTGATCTGCTGTGCATCGCTGCGGCTGCACTTATTCTGCTGGTCTGCAGACCGTGCTTGGTGTGGTTCGATAGCCTTGCGCTGTAGGGCCCTCGAGCACATGTGCTCTACTGACCTATCACCAGGATACGCTTCTGCCGATTGCCGCGTTGCCCGCGGAGATACATCGCAAAGCTTGAGCGTCTCCATGGGCCGGCCTGCCTTGTTTCGGCCACTCTGTCATCGTGCTCGGCTTGATACTTCACAACTGGTGCTACTCGCGGCTTTTCGGTCACTTTCGAGCACAGCGGTCACCTCTCCCATTTTTCCCTCGACTTTTTACCTCGCGTCACATCCTGTGAACCAAAAACCCACGCACATAACAGGCATACCAGGTTTGACACGCTTTCAAAGCGTTCACGTTGCCAGAAGTGCTAAGTTAGCCTTGGCCGGTACATCTTGAAAGCGCTCCAGGGACGGCACGTCTTGGATGCGTCTTGCATTTCAGCGCGGGCTTTTTGACTTTTGAACCTGCACTGTAGGGAATTCTTCGATTCGAATTGGTTCGCGCTGGTCTCGCTGTGTTGAACTCTCGACTCACCGGGCTTCTCGATCCACAGTGTAAGGCTCACACTTAGTGTTCAAGGTGGTATCGGAGCCCAGTGTTAGCCAGGAACCCAGTAGAATCGGATGTCGGAACGGTTTGTCGCGCACTGTGCCAGGTGTCTCCGTGCCATAGTATGCCCATCGTTATCCCGATAGAGCAAAAGCGTCAGCGCGTCAGCGTCAGCGCGTCAGGGTAACCGCACCACTTCGTCACAAAGCGACAATTGGGGCCCCACGGGGCTGTCTGATGCGACGGCACCTCATCAGACCTGATTGCGCACATACGGATCATCTGCCACCGAATCTCCGAGACGATATGTCACATTCACAGGAACACGCTGGCTGTCATCTATGCAGCTTGGGCTGTCTCGCTATCAAGGCGTCCCACGCCGCAGCCGATGCATGCGATGTCGCCAGGTCTTAACTCCCGAAGCGTAAGCGTGTGTCATGCGCAAGGTCGCCAGTGGCTGTCCATGTCCTATCCGCTACAGCCCAATGCACGGAGCTATACTGTGAAGAAGTGCCTAGTATCCACACGTCACTTGTGTTGGATGCGCGTGCGGAAGGAGACTACCAAGTGGTGCTCATTCACCGTACTACTTGTGAACAATTGAATGTGCCGGGATGTGGCAGTTCGTAGACCGGTGGGGCAACCCTGGCATACACGACAGCTCCGAAACCCGGCTGCGACGCACGCCACGGTCGTCGCGTTCAAATCTCCATTTTGAATCTCCTCTCGGAGGCGCGCGACGCTTTTCAGCGATACGGAACAATCCGTGTCGGGAGTCTGCACCACGGAATCTCGCCGAGATATCCGCACGGTGCCGCAACACCGATTTGCACCGGCCCATCGCGCCGCGCAGCCGGCCCCGCTCAACCCTACGCAGGCATAGTGACTATACGGATCCGACGACGATACCTGTTGTTTATGCCGGCCCGAGCGTAATCGGCGTTTGCCAGCAAGATATGTACGCGCGTCAACTGTAAAACCGTTGAATGATTAGCAACGGACGCCAACTAGGCGTTCGTTGGCCAGATTCGCACGCATGCGTGCCGCGACATGTCGCAGTGCCACCACCACGTACTCGCACTCGTCGCTGCCGTACACCGAGCGGCAAGTTGGCGCAGCGGGAAGCGCGCACTGCGCAAGAGCGGGATCGGAATGCATAGGGCGTGGAATGCCAGCGTATTTTGTGGTCTCGGTGCGAGCGCTTTGGCCGCTGACGTGGAGTCTTCTCGATGCGTGCATGAACGAGCAACGGTCTGAGACGTTAAACCGGCCAGGTTACTCTTCACAACGCCACCATTGTTGTCCTCGGCCAGTGTGCAGCCGGGATCGAACTGGATGCCGTAAGCGCAGTAGTTCAGGGCACACACGCACGGGCCTTCGGCGACAGCGGGACGCGTAGAGCAGCCACGCGCGCACGCGCCCCCATCAATAATCCCTTGCTGATCCATCAGTTGCAGTAGAAAAAGGTGCAATCATCAACGGCTTCCGCGTCAGTAGGCCCGGGCGAAGAAAAAGTGTTCCCGCGCAGCTTTTGTGATGAATCCAAAACAGCCACACGGGCGGCTCGGACGTTTTCCGAGGCCTCGGACGCGCGAAACCAACCTGTACGTACTACGCACGGCTCGCTGCCGCGACGCCACGTCTACCTTGCCAGCGAGTACAGAATAGATGAACAAGACACACACCTGCTCTACGCTCTGTGCCGTGTCACGTGGGGCAAGCTTTTTTGTTTTGCTTCCGTGCACAATGTGACGCCAGGTGGGTCGAGATTACGAGGGAAACACACCAAATTCACCGCGTTGTTGAGCGCGCGCCTGTCTCGTGTGGAACAGGGGCCGAGCGGCAGCATGAATGCAGTTCAACCCGCGCGTTCCATGCAAAAGCCGAGCGACACAACATACGCAGGAGTACATGTGGAAGTGTGTGAGAGGCCGGAGTATTGCTTTCGTCGGGGCAAACTTGGCACCTCGTGCGAGTCTCTGCAACACTTTCTGTCGCTAAAGCGGCACAAGCTGCGTGCTCTCAGTCTGCCACCGCACTGTGGAGATCCCCGGATGCACTAGAGTCGGCTCTGTGTGTATGCTACCCGCGCGGTGGATGGCGAGATGCTGAGCTGGTGCGCGCCTGTTATACTACGGAGCGCGCGAGCGGCGCACGCCCTGTCCGGGGCCCTCCGTGCCGCCGCACCGGGCAGCCTGTACTTGCATTGAAGCAAGCACGCTGTTGACGTTTGAAGCGCGCTGCGTGTGGCATCCTGTGGAGTGTGCCGTGGTGTTGTAGTCAGCTCGGCTGATTTGAACGCGCGCGCTCGCGCCAAACCAATCAGCACCTCAGCGATCCTGACTTGCTCCGCGTGCCTGCAGGGAGGCATTCGTGGCAATTGAAGCTAGGGCCTGGTGCGTTGCGCCTCTGCTTTCCCGCCAGGGTGTGCCTGTTCGACAGGGCGCTCATGGATTACACCATTAGCCCTGGCCAGCACATGCGCAACTGTAGCTCCCGCGACCTTCGAGCTCCGCACGCGCTGTTCACTGGCCGTTAGCTGTTTCGTTGTGGTGCTCGATGGAGCAGGTCTTGCTGGTCGGGTTTCGATGCTCGCGAGTTGCTGCGATAATTTCGTGTGCTGCGTCCTGGCGCACGTGATAAGCCGCCCGCCTGGCGCCACTTTCCTGACCATCCCGGTGCCCCTGCAGGTTTGGACCGTCCATCGATGCCGATTTGGCGACGGGTTTGACAGCGGAGCTGACTCGCTCGAACATTTGCGCGCTGGAACGCTGCAATGTCGATTTGGATCGTGCGCTGCCGCCGCTGAGCTGTGCATGAGCTTAGTCATCTGCGTGTTCGATCCTGAGCTTGAGCGGTCTTCGAGTCCGCCGAACCAGCCGGTTAGCTTCCTGCATGATGAAACCCGGTTTATGCAACCGGATTGTCCGCACCGTCGCTCACTCGCTCGCGACCCGCCTATGCATGGAGAATCTGAAGCGCTCCCGGCATCAGAATCCTGCGTATCGGCATCGCCAAAAATCCCGTCCGCTCCGCATCTGTTTCATTGATGTCCACCTGTGTGTTTTTGTCTGGATGTTGTCATGCCACCGCCTCTGCCCTCGTTGTGTGCCTTGCTGTATATCTAGTTTCAAGCAGCTCATCGTCGTGACCTTCGTGACCTTTGTGTGTCATGGTGCAGCAAAAACAGAGCGGCTGCACTCCTGGCTGATGTCCACGTGCGAAGAGTGCCTTCAGGCCCGCGCAACCCGAGCAGATGCACCCGTGACAGCGAAAGCAGGCGGCCCCTCTGCAGCCCTGTGGCATGCAGCTGCTGCACCTCACGTCTCGAACACGCTGTCTGCAGTCGCCTCCCACGGCTCCATCTTGCAGTACTGCTTCGGCAGGGGCTCCGTGTCGGACGCAGACCTGGAGCCGTTAATTGCACAGCAGCAGCTCTCTGAGGCTGCACGCTCCACCAGTGGCGGCAGCGCGACCCCCGCGGCTGTGATGGCCGCTGTGTTGCCCCTGCTGCAGTCTGCACTCCGACACACTCCACCACCGGTCAGCACAGCCCACAGGCACACGCTGTCAGGCGGATCGCAGCTGCCAGGTGCACCTGTAGGAAACGTCGCCGGGGGCCCAAGCTCCTCGTCGCCGCTAGCTGCAGTCCCCAAGCAGCACCGGCCCCCCACCCCCGTCCATCTGGACTTGCCAACATGCTCCCAAGCTGCTGCAGGCTCACCAGTGCCGCTACCTGCGTCCCCAACCACGGCATGCTGCCCAACTCAGCAACCCTTGTACGCGGCGCCACAGGCCCTTGTGTCCATTGCCGTGAAAGAGGCTTCACCGGAAGTGTCCGTCGCACCCCCTGCAGGGGCCTGTCGTTCACCGTTTGCCCGAACTTCCATCCTCGATGCATGCGTGGATGACGATCTACTCAGTCCGGACGCCTCTGGCATGCCCGTTGGCTGCGAGCACGACGAACTCCCCATGTGGCCCATGATGAACACCGATGCCGGCAGCGTCTGCTCTGATGGCGACATGGAAGAGAGCCCGAGGTTCCTTCGCGTCCGAGCTGCAACCCCGGCCTGGCCTGTGTCTCGAAACCTGGACAACCAGGACACCGACTCCGAGCACGAGGATGAGCCCGCCCAGAGTGACTTGCAAGAGGCTGTCAGCGCATCTCCGAACGAACTCACCGTGCGCACACTGGAGAAGCATCTCTCGGAGCTTGCTGCAGAGGAGGCTCCCCGTGCGCTGTCGTCCCAGGTGTCCAGCCAAGTGGCGTTGCCGCCAGACCTCGCTCATCCTCCGTCATCTTCGCGCCTCTCCCACCTGCCGACTACGTCTGAAAGCACGCTACACAGTGTAGTAAGCGCTGCAGAAGGCGTGGCTGTAACTGGCCGCGAGGTGCGGGCTGCTCGGAACGCCGTGGAAGCAAGCAGTGCACGCGTGAGCACGGTGCCTACGGGCAAGGGTCTCGGGCTTTCGGGGGTCTGGAAGGTTGCTGTGGGCGTACGGACGGCTGAGGGCTTTGACCTTGCAACGGCCAGGGGCGAGGATGCAGCGCAGGGGTGTGGGGTGGCTGCCGTGGTCACCTGCAGCAGCTGTGGGGTGCGACGCAGTGCGATGCACCCCGTGGCGTCCGAGGTCCAGATGGTCGTGGACCGGATGAACAGTTGTCCGGCAATGATTTATTCCGGGTACAAAATGCCGAGCCAGTGCCCGCAGGTTGCTTGCCCAGCTCCCTGTCCTGTCGCTGCCGTGTGACTGTCAGGCAGGACACGTGGTTTAGTTTAGTTTAGGTTGTATGACCGGCCATGAAGGCTGAAGATGACTGATGTGTTATACTGAGGGTATATTGAGGCGCCTTGACCCCGTCTCTCGTGTTGATGATGACGTGTGCTGCGACGGGAGGATGTGGGCTGGGTGACGGGGACGCTGATGCTGCCAGTGCTCATGGCACCGGGTGACGGGGACGCTGATGCTACCTGCGATCATGGTGCTGGAGGCTTTGGCTTGCACGTCTCGACCTTCACTCTGCTTCGCTCTGCTGTGCCGGTGATGAGGCTGGACTGCGAATGTGAACCCAATGCTCAGGGTTCGCAGGAGCTTCTGGGCACTGCAGTGACGGGGCCTGGTTACTGCTGCTCGACCAATTGTCAGGGATGAGCGGGCAGGTTGAATAACGGGGAAGGGGATTGATGTGGGAGGACGATGTGCACTGCTGTGGATTGACCACAGAAGCGATTGATGGCGAAGGTGAATGGACTGTGTGCAGTACGAGCCACACAAACATGTGATGGAGACCAAGAGCTTTGATGTCCTTGATGAAGGGGCTGGTGTACGGGGCCGCAAGTACTGTTTTGTGTGCAAGGATGGAGGCCCACCCGATTTTCCCATTTTGCCATGTGATGGTGTATACTGGTGCTGCGAGCCGCGTTTCCTGCTCCCGAGATGGAGTTTTTGAGCTGTCTTTGACGGTGTTGCCTGGAGACGTGCGGGAGATTTTCTTATGTATAATGCAATTTAATAACTCGATATTCCTTGGAGGTTTGGATGTAACTGTCGATGTCATAGTGACAGTTGATTGTAGTTAGTCCGTTTCATACGGTTAAGCGGAACCGCTGAACCGAACGGTAGGAGAGTTCGATAGGACCTAAGGACCGTTGGCGATGCGTAGCTGCTTGCAGCAGTGGTTATAGTTTTGCTTCGTGTCTGTTTTAAAACGCACGGTAAGTGTTACTGTGGATGGACAACGCATGGAATTCGGTGTGCGCTGGGCAGTATGCGTGTTGCGTCCGCAGTAGGAAACTATCGCTACCCGGCCGGGTGTGAACCGGTATCTATCCTGGTAGGAAACCAATGTGCACATCCATGGTGCTGTCTGATTCGTTCAAGCACATTCGTCATGTCCAGGCGCTGCCTCCGACGCCCATTCCGTACCACATATGAGCGTGTACACACCTTGATTCTTCTGTTCTGGCCGTGGTGCGTGATGATGTCACTCCTAGGACGTCCACCCTGCGGGATTGGCCAAAATCAGTTCGCTGTAGGTTATTAACCGGGAATCTGAGTCAGTTTCGACCGGGCCAGTGCACCAACGCTTGCTGCAACGAAATTTGCGCGAAATTGACTCAGATTCCTGGTGAACACCCTATGTACAGCGAATTCATTTTGGCGAGCGCACCAGCGCTTGCTTGGCAAATGCCTTCAAGCGAGTGCACAAGCGCTTGCTAGAACTGCACCCCATCCGGGAATGTGAGTCAATTTCGTTCGAGCCGTGTGCACATGGGCTGGTTAGCTTGCTTGCACTGTTCAGTGGACTTCAAAGCCCAAGGTTCCATTGAGTTGGAAACACGCACTGGACACAAAAGCGCCGCACTGCACGATCGCCGGGCCCCTCGCCGCAATGTTCATTGTGTTCAATGCAGCGCGCGCCA
The DNA here is from genome assembly GCA_036784835.1 of Phaeophila floridearum. Taxonomy (NCBI): domain Eukaryota; kingdom Viridiplantae; phylum Chlorophyta; class Ulvophyceae; order Ulvales; family Phaeophilaceae; genus Phaeophila; species Phaeophila floridearum. Next base: position 9,447 of record JAYMFU010063988.1, read on the forward strand.
CTCGCGGGTGCTCCACTCGTGTGCACCGTTACTCATTTGAATTGAATTTAGTATTCGATTCGGTAACCCCACCAACAAGAAATTCGGCGTTGCTGTTGCGAACTTTGAACGGGCGATTAACACCTGCGGCAGCTGCGTGCAGGTGTAAACCCGAGTTCACCCGCCGCGGGTCCGACCCGCGTGTGGAATGGTGGGCCCGGTGACCCAACCCGGTGATCCGATCCGCTCGCGCAGCTGCCGCATTTGCCGCTGCAATGATGAGTCACTTGCTTGGCGGACACTGCAGTGCACTGCAACGCATCGAGCGCGAGCTGCTAGTAGTACCTTGCACGGTAGCCAGGCCTAGGGGGTGTGTGCACGCCGCAAGTTCGTACAGCGCGCTGCAGCCGACGCGTGTGAACTGTAGTAGAGGGCTACTACTCTGAAGACCGTCAAGCTGACGCGGTGTGTAGACACACCGCAGTGCACCGGTACGCGGGGCACACCAGCGGCACACGAGCAGCGTCGGGTGCGGAGAGCCTGCAAGGGCCCGGCGGGGTTGGCTCATCAGTGTTTTCAGATACAGATGTCACGCCGCTCGTCTCTGCGTCACAGATGTGCCTCGTGTCACATCCCAGTCACCAGACTCACCGTCCCGACACGAGGATACGTTGTGCTGGCGTGGCCGCGCTGGGATTCCGCAGGTAGCCACCGCCTCCGGCCTCTGCATCAATCCCGCCCGCAGCGCCTTGCGCGCTTGCCTGGTCGTGCGCCCATGTTGCTGCATACAAGTTTGCCAGTTTTCGTGTTGTCAGAGAGCACATGGCGCGCTGTATGCCGAGCTTGGCGCGTCTCCTTGAATGTTCACACACACGCCCTCTCGTCCAGCACACTGGGGATTGTGCCGGCCGGGCGAGGCCTGCGTGTGTGCACGCAAAGGCGATGGTACCCCTGGGGGTGGAGGCGACCGACCGCACGACCGCAGGCGTTTACACCCTTCACACCGCGCGCACACACACTCGAGTTACGAGTTTATTTAAGATTATGTAAAGAAGCCTTTTTCTAGGTATGGTGAATAGAACTATTGCCAACAGATTATCTCAGTAGACCTAGAAAATGCAATCTTTCAATAGCACATTGAACCGAGCTTGAACTGTCAACTTGTAGCTCTACCACACACAGCGATCTGTGAAGAGGTGCCTTCTGGACGTACAGTATCGCGAGGACGGAGTGCATCGAAGCGTGTTTCAATGCAAGTGTTAAACACAGGCGTGCACACCATTCACACCGCGTGCACACACAGCGAGAACAGGGGCTCCGTCTCTCGGCCTTCGGGTGCCCGTACGGTATCGCGAGGACGGAGCGGACCGAAGCGAAACCTCGGCTGGGTATAGCGGTGCGCCGAACGTAAGGGCCGCTGAGTCGGCTGTCGTCGAGCTTGCTCTGGGCCGGAACGCCCGCCGTCCGCGGGGTCGTCGTGGGCTGGCCGCTACCGACAGCTACCGCCAGACGCAATCCCGAGATATCGAGATGATGTGCTTCAGTTCGTCGTACTCGGTCCACCTGTCGCACCTGACACAGCTGCGTTTCAAACGCACGGAACTTGTTTCAATTCAAATTGAAACTGAATGCTTGGTGAGCCGCTGGTAATGCTGGGTGAGCGACCGGTCGCGACCCTGGACCCGCGGGCCCGAGCGCCAACACAGCGGCCGGGGAGCTGTCGTTACGAACGGAATTCCGCGGAAGCGGGTAGCGCTTGACTGTGCGCTCAGGGAATGAAACGAGCATAGTTTTGGGCTGCTGCGACCCGTGTAACCCTGGTCAACCAGTGTACCATTTGCGCGTGCGGGCCTCGAGTTCTGTCATACATTGCAGCGCTGTGGATGATAGAACGGTTTGCACGGCGCCTCGAGTACTAGCGAGGAGTAGGTAGCTTGCGGAGCAATCCAGGTACACACAGGTCTCGGAGCTCGCGGCCGCAGCGCGCGTGCTTCGAAAGCCCCTGGAATCTGACACATGCAAAAGAAACAGAGCGCCGAGACTCGTATGTACGCCAGACTAACGACGGGGTGCCGAAACGCAGGCATGGTTGATCCGCTGCGAGCAATCAATGGATCAATGGACATGTACAGGCGCGATGGCCACCACTCGTTCGGACGGACGAGTGCTCTCAGCATAGCGCTCATTTGCATGACAATCAAGCGCTACCTGCTTCTGTGCTTCCGGATTGACCAACGAAAGGTCAATCCGACTCATGATGACACCCCCTCTGCTGTGGTTCGCGCTCGCGACTGCGCGCGTCGGGGCGCTCGCGGCCGCGCT
>JAYMFU010064099.1:0-11745 GCA_036784835.1 Phaeophila floridearum
TGGTCGGCGCCTGCCACGCCGGCGGTCCCCTCGACTCTCTGGAAGAGTTTGCCCGCAGCCTGACGCGCCGCCGCATCTTCGGCTATCTCGATTTCAACTTCACCGGCACCGGCCTGATCAACGGCCAGCGGCTGTGCGACCAGCTCGATGTCGCGAGCCTCGATGGCTTCGGTGCGCATTCCCTCACGAGCGCGTGCGGCGCGGCCGGCGGGCTGGGAGGCTGCGGGCAGTCGCATGGTGGCGATCGAGCGGAGCGCACGCGTCGCGGCAACTGACATGCACCTCCCGGCACACCCAGAAACCCCAATTCACGCCCACATGTGACGATTCAATGCACAACGTGAAGACTCTTCATGTCCGTACTCACATTTGGGGACCGGCAGCGTGGCAGGGCCGACGGGCGGCAGCAAGGGGAGTCGTGAGCGGCGGAGGCAGGCGGGAGGGCGGGTGTCGCACATGTGCGGGAGGGGGCCTAACCGTGACACGTGGCCGCCTGGCTGCTGTTGGATTACGTGCGCGGCGGTTCGCCTCAGGAAAGTTCACGTGGCAGGCACGTTCCGGCACAGACTCTAACACCGCTAACGCCGGGCTACGCGCACGCAGGCAGACTGCGCAGTGCAGACTGCGGCGGAAGCGAGGTCGTTCGTGCTGCGAACACCTGTAATCTGTTAGTTTTTAAACGAGCCGTATTAGTTTCGAATGGTCGATGGTTTCGAACGCTTGGGCGCACAGGTCACTTTACCGTCGTGATCTAGCGACTCGAGCTTACGAGATTACGAGACTTGCGGCGCGTGAACGCAGCTGCGGCGGCGCGCCGCGCGTTCACCGCGGCGCGCCTCTCGTGACCCACGCACGGTCACGTTCGGGATATCGCGCACTGGTTGTCTGGTCATCTGAGGGTCTCGAGCTGGGGTCGGAGGCGTGTCGCTGGGCACGCGGGTGACTGTGACGGCGGTGTCGGGCGGCTCCGCAACAGTGTTCACACAAGTGACTGCGCAATTGCCTTTTAACGCGTCACGTCGTTCCACTTTCCGACTCGTCACGTGCGTCCTAGTCAGCCGAGCTATCGCCGCGGACGGCCCGGTGTAGGAAGCACCCGTGGGCGCTGAGCAGTTCATACATGTCGAGGTACCGCATTCACGCGTGAACGCTGAATGGCTTGACGTTCGCGCTGTGTAACCAAGCTCAGCTTTCGAAGGCGAGCCAGACACCGGGCGTTCCCCGGACGTTTCGCCTTCAGCCGTTTCAATTCCTGCGAGTCGCAGGCTGCGACCTTCGAGCCCCATCTTCCGTTTGACCGCATGACCCGTCCTTAACACGAATCTCCGTATGCAGGTGGTATCTGACAGTGCACTGCAGTGGTATCTTCAGGATATCTCCTATGACAGGAGATAGCCTGTCATAGGAGATACCGCCTCCTAAAGTGCGACCCAACAGTGACCTCGGATCCGTCACGAGTGCCGACCCCATACCTCATCAAGGTCCTGAGCGTGCGCTCCCTGCGTTCCGAATTCCGTGCCCGACAGGTCACACGCTCGTGAGTAACAAGCATCGATACTTGTTACTGTCCAGTAACAGGTAGCCATTCCGGTAGGCAAAATTGAATTCGGATGACCATTACCACAGCAAAGTTGTTCATTTCAAAACATCAACTTGACCTGGGCAAGGAGTTGGCACTTCAGACTGCAGGAGTCCAAGCCTGCCTGGAAGTGGTCTACAGCAACGTGGTGGCGTGCACACACTGCAGCGAACGATTAACCGTGCACCAGGCAGGTTCTACAGTAGACAATCGATGTCCACTGTGACATTCACACACAGCGAGAACCATAATAGACACCTACCATGAGCGTGACAGCATTTGAGTGTGGGCTTGATGCGTGTTGCATTCAGTATGCCAAGGCAACATCAGTTGACCTATCATGTTGTCGATGTACGTGGGCCATACGTAGTGACACACTTAGCACGATATAGTTATGTGACACACTTAGCACGATATAGTTATGTGCTCAGGTTGCTGCCCTACCAGCCATTCTCAGGCGGGCATAGGTACCACAACAAGATTGCTGCGCAGGTGCTGTAGGTCAATCAGTGTACTTGCAACAACGTGGTTGGTTCGGTTGGGGGTGGTGTGTCGCTTTCTACCAGCTGTTTTATGCTGAATACATCAGGTCGAGTAACCCTTGCACAACCACACGATCACTGAGGTTTGATGGAATTCAGCGAGTATGTTGAAGACTCGCGGGGAAAAAAACTCGGAAAAAAAACCCAACAAGAAAGGGCCATCGACGCTGCAATCATCACCGGACGCTGTGATGCGAACGTAAGAGGGCCTGCCCACTTGGTGAACATAGTCTCACCGGGGTGTACCAACCTGTATTTGCTGCAGACTCTGCGCCTTGAAAGGGCATGATAGAGACTGTTCAAGCTGCGGCATGTTTGTCTTGATCTTCACAGTGCACGCTTGTAGCTAAGCAGTGCGGTGGCACATGAGTGGCAGTGAGGGAAGTTGTGCACCACCGCCTGGAGATTGTGGGTTGCTGTTTGGAGATCGTTCGGAAACTGTGTATGCACGGGGCTCAATGCACTAGCCCAGAGAAGGTGGGTGGCATGTGACCGGCTGGCACGCTCACCGTGACATCCACCTTGCAATCGCCATGACACTTTGCTGCAGGCCGGCCCTAACAAACCTCCATCCCTTGCTGGGATTGGTAGTGAAGGCATTGACATGGCCACAGTGCTTGCCGAGTTTGGGTCTCCTCGTACTGGCAGCGAGCTGAACATCACAACCTTGAAAAAAGTGTGTGCACCATCTAACGCACTCGCATGGACGTGACACATGCTCAGGCTGCTTCGTGTAGCGTTCCAACTGGCATGTTTACACTTGTCTAGTCGTTTATGCATGGTGGCCCAGGGAATATGATTATGACCGGAGCAAGTGTTGTTTGGCATCTGAAGCATGTGCATTTTTGTCTCGCACTGGCCCAATTCACAAGCGGGCTTGCGCAGAACGCAGCAGCGAACACGAGCTTATGGCATGTCACCAATCTTCTTGTGTTAGTTGAGGCAGTCTGAGAACAGAATGCGCATGCTTGAGGTGCCAAACAACACTCATGAATTAAAGTGGGGCTCAGCTGGAACGCAGAACGTGAGGCTTCAGGTGCCACAACACTCAGTTCAGTCGGGCTCAGCTGGAGCCCAAAACTCCAGGCTTGCCCTTTGGACCAGTTACCTCATGGAGCTGCCGCCCACGCTCAGAGCCAGTGTGGCTTCAGCTGACGCATGTGCGTGTCCCATCGCCCGATAGCACAGCACGTATACATGCATGTCCCCCGCCCGGCCTGAGCGCTCACCGCAGCAAGCACTATAAGCATGTGTGCGCGGAATCCTGCGCCAATGAAAGCACATACTCCTGGTGCGCCGCCTCCTCCGCATCAGCAGCCCTCGACCGCGCCCGCCGCCTCCGCTCACCCAGCGACGTGCGGCTGCGAACAGACGCGCGCTGCGACAGACCCCGACAAAGACGCCGATCTTTCTTTGTCCTTTCGGGCACGTATCACCAACGCACCGCGGTTGTGCCTGAGGGGCGCGCGTGTCGATGGGCGACGACTATGGCGAGGGCGGGGGCTTCGGGGACGATGGCTTCGGGGACGTGGAGGAGCCGATGGACATGGACGGGGCAGAGGTGCGCAGACACGGGCTGGGCCAGCAAACCGCTCGGGCCCCGTAGGTAGGATGGCCCCGGGCGGAGGCATCGTCGCAACATCAGCGATCCGCTTGTGCCTTGTTGCACCTGCTGGGCGCACCATGTCGCTGCAGTCCACCTGACATGGGAAACCTGACCTGCGAAAGCGCTTGGCGTGGCGTGCAGGATCTGGATGAAATGGACGGCGACGGTGAGGGAGCTGAGAACGTTGAAATACGCACGGGGCAGGCGGAGCAACCGAGCGCGGAAAAAATCACGACGAAGTACATGACGAAATACGAAAAAGCTCGAATATTGGGAACAAGAGCCCTACAAATCAGCATGAACGCGCCGATAATGGTGGAAGCGGAAGGCGAGACGGATCCACTCGAGGTGTGGCCCCGAGGAGCTGCACCAATGCTAGTAAGGCCGTGACTGTGTTCCACAGCATGAGCGGCGTGTCAACCAACTGCGTTCTGTTGCAATCTTAACGTGGCAGCTTGCAACCGGTCAGCACAAACGGCATACACTTGCCTGTCAGCCAGCAGCACCTATGAAAACTCAGCAGCGAGAAGCAGTTGATAGCCGGCACAGCTGCTCGTTTAGCATGTACAGCAGGATTCTTGATGCTCCGCTGCCTGCTGGGCACAACTGGTACTGCACTTGCCATTCCGGCATCACGCTGAGGACAGCTAGCACCCACACCTCCGGTTGTGTGGAGCTGGTTCAGGCTCGCGCCATTGGCTGGGTCCAACTGAGACAGCGGACAACATCATAAAGAGCCTGGACGCCTAAAAAACCCCCAAAAATTTTTCAAGAGGAAGCCAGTGTCAATGCTGCTGTTATGCTGTATTGTACAATCAAGCCAATATTCATCCACTGCAACTGGTTCGTTCCATTTGTTTGGGGGTCATGATCAGGAGCATCCGCCCAAACGAACTGCACGGGAGAGCATGCCACATGTACACACTGGTGGAGTACAAGGCCGACTGGTTGTTTCCAATCCTGCAGATTGCAATGAAGGAGCTCCGTGAAAAGAAGATCCCCTTCATCATCCGACGACATCTGCCGGATGGATCGTGCGCCTCCGCTCAGAGTCGTGTGAATGCTGGCTGATGTGCACCGTGATTTCAGTTCCCCCATTAAACTGCAGTCTGGTTGCAGTTCTTAGCAAACAGATACAGCCTGTTGGTTCATGTCTGATTGAAGTCGTCACCCCACATCCGTACCTTCTGCATCATGGCATTGATTTGTGACTGCCTGCTTGCTACAAAGTATATCTTCTCATGAGCAGATGGGGAGGTTTTTCGTTGTTCCTCACACTTTGTATCCCATCTGCTATCTCCAGAGCCTGTTGGAAGTGACGTATCATGTGCTTAGTCCAGCATCTGTCCTGCCGGTGTACGTGCCCCAGGCAATGCCGCTTCGGGGTGGGGTACCTCTTCATTCCTCATAGTATAGAGCTCTCATTGCATGACGCCATTACCTAAAGGTTAGTTTTCCCAGAGGGGTGTGTGCATCACGTTTGCGCATGGCATACGAATAATGATTCATCCACACTGTGTGCATTTGGCCATGTATTGACTTGCGGGCTTGGTTGCTGGTGCAGCTACGAAGACTGGAGGATCTCAGACCTGATCATCACAGATCGGTAGCTGGCATGTTGGATTGGCTACTTGGCGCTGCTCATGTGCCACGGGAGCAGGTACATATCGTGTGGTTGCGAATTGCCTGTGCCCCAAGAAGCAGGAACTATGTCCTCTTGAATGGCAATGGACACGAGGGCAGAACCGAATGTTCTACAAGTGTGAAGAAGTGATGCTCAGCAGCAATGGCTGTGTGGGAACTGAGGGGCCCGTGTACATATCAGCCTTCGTAGGATGGCGCCTGTCACGATGTACCTACCACATTCCTAGGACGGTGCCCGAGTGCATGTCAACCTTCATAGCGAATCCCATAAGCAGTTGCAACTTACATGCAAGTAGTGTCTGTGTAACGAGTACATGCAAGTCGAAAGCTGTACACTGGCTGCTGTGTTTGGTGTGTTGCTTGATTCAGTTTCCTCTGTAGTGCCTAAATGAAGCACGTGCGTTCGTGTGTGCGTATTCAATGTTCTGTATTCGTACTGGAATGTTCTCCCTGTCTCGTGCAAGGCACTGCATGTGTCAAATCTACATGTTAATTTGAATTAGACCAGTATGCCACGTGAGGGCATCATGTGTGAGCAAGTGCGATGCCCGGCTCCTGTGGCAGTCCAGCGGGGCTGCTCAGGCACCTAACCGACTGTGAACTCTCTTGAGGTATGAGTGCACAGAATTGTGATGCTTGGGGCTCGCCCCTTCAATGCTGGTCCGCACACGCTTAAAACGTGTGTCCAGGGGGTACGGTTTGCGGGCTGAAACCAATGCAACCTACGGGTTGCCGAGCCGACTGCTGTACACGCAGTCCGGGGCACGTCGCGCCTGGAGTAGCACGCTATCCGAGCGGCCTGCTGGCACGCCGGCTCGTGCAAGCCTCGGGCGAGCCCCGTCTTCGCCCAGCGCCGAGCGGGAGACGAAGCGTCAACGGCTCGTGCGTCACGGAACGCAACGACATCGCCTGCGTCACACGAGAAGCGCTTGCGGCGCGCCAAGGACAACCGCAGCAAACTTTGCTATCGGCCGCGACGCACCTGCCTGTGCGCCCGCTTCGATTCGTGCCTCAGCGGGGCCGGTCGCATCTGGGCCCCGGAGAGCCGTTGGCTGCGGGCGCCCGGCAGTGCTCAATGTGTACACTGGGCTCCGTGTCCCGAGCACAGGATGTTGATCTCGGCCGACGCTGCAGCGCTCGCCTGTGGCAGTGCTGCTCATGGCAGCGTGCACGCCAACGTGCACGCTGCCAAGCTTTAAACACCTGTAGCCACCGACACACGCTGCACAATTGGTGCTAGTTTGCAAGTTTGAGAAGGTGCGAAAATGGTGCTGCTTCTCCAAATTTAGGGTCCCCCACGGGGGCGACTCTCGAGGTTTTCCGCTGCACGTGCTGGCTGGAACGGCCGCTGGAAGGCGCGACTATCTCCCCCCTGAAGGATACCCTGAAGGGCGCTGAAGCCACAAGTTACCGTAGTAAATGCAAAGGATCGGCAGAGCCCTGTTTTTGAGGGGGACAGAAAATCTTTTTTCTTTTATTCGGGCCCGTCGTCAGAGCCAAAAGTCGGGACAAAATCTTTTTTCTTTTTTTGCTGGATCGTCGTCACACAGCGCCAACGCCCGGGACAACCTTTTTTCTTTTTACTGGGCATCGTCGTCACACTGGTAGCCCTTGTCTTGTTCTGTGACAATGGACAGCGGCAGCGACGACGATTCCGAATGCAAGGAAGGGGTCGAAAGACCCCTGACCAGCTATTTTCAAGCGTACGACCAGGACAACCCGCAACACCAGGCGTGGCGGGCGTTGGCGGAGATCAAAGACGCACGCGAGCGTCAAGACAGGCAAACGCAGCAAGATCAGAAGCTGCTGGCCGATGACGCAGCACGGAGGGGACATCAGTTCTTTGTTTGTTTTTTGGACATCCGTCGTCACGGCCGCTGGTGCATGGGGACAAAATCTTTTTTCTTTTATCAGCACATCGTCGTTTTGGCGTTCGGAAAAAGGGAAAGGTCGTCGTCAGCGCGAAATTTGGAGGGGACACTGCCGATCCTTTGCATTGCCTACGGTAGGTGGCGCAATGGCTTGTTCGTTCGTTGCTTACGCTTCTGTGTGGCTCTCTACCGCGCGCTGTCTTCTGCTCCGGTATCATCCACACGGGTGGTGTCGACATCCATGTATACGGCGTCGGTCACTGGCGTGATTTGTAAACCATCCACTGTGATTCACACGCACACAATGCACGATCCACGCCGCACGTCCACTGCGGTTTACACTGTTCACACACGATGAGGCTTGCGGGCGTTCACGGCTTGAAGGGCTCCTGGCCGTTGTTGAGCGCTGCACTCGACATCCACGCGGTGGTGGCGGCCACCAGCGAGCACATAACTTGAAGACCAGGGGTTACGTGTGAGCATTCGCGATGCCACCAGGTTCAATGATTTGCGCGCTGGGCATTCGAACGCTGTTAGGTGCCGCAGCAGGGCTCCCCCTCAGCATGTGGGCATACCGTGCGCAAAGGGCTCCCGAGCTTGTGGGCTTTCTGTTAGGAGCGCTCCTCAACATGTGGGCATACCGTGCGCAAAGGGCTCCCGAGCTTGTGGGCTTTCTGTGGGGTGCCGCAGCAGGGCTCCTCAACATGTGGGCATACCGTGCGCAGAGGGCTCCCGAGCATGTGGTCATATCTTTGTGGGAGATACTGTTCGTTCGTTGCTTACGCTTCTTTGTGGCTCTCTACCGCGCGCTCTGTCTTCTGCTCCGGTATCATCCACACGGTGGGCGTGTCAGCCGGCCTAGCCATAGGGAATGCCTCCAGATGGCCATCGCTTGCTACACTGAATCTGGAGGGGGAGCGCCGGCCGGGTGGAGGGTGGTCGACTTCTACCACCCGCGCGCGAACGGCTGTTGGGGCGTGTCTTGTGCGACGTACCGCGACAAGTCGTCGCGACGCCTCGTCATTGCGTTCGCCGGCACGCAGGACATCTTCGACATGTTCACGGATGTCGGTGTCTGGCTGGGTATGGTGCCTCCATGCGTGGACGACCTGCAAGCGCGGGCTCACGGAAGCATCTCCAAGGCGTGGTCGGCGTTTCTCAGCCCCGACGTGACCGCTGCGTTAAGCGTTGCGACGATGTTCCCCATGTTTGCAGGTAAGCACAGTCCTTCGCAGGTAAGCAAGTAAGCACAGTCCTTCTAGATGCAGTGCGCGTTACGGCGCGGTTTGTTTGTATCGGTGTCTCTGCGGCACGGTCTAGCCGCTCTAGCTCGTCACACGATGCAGGTGATCCAAGAAACGCAGAGCAAGTAGGACGGACCGCGAAGGACGCCCGCGCGCAGATTCGAAGGGACGAGGCCTGCGTGACCGCGCTCAGTCGGCACAGGGGACGTTGCGACGCAGCCCTCGCCGCGCTGCACGACTTGGAGATGAAAGAAGGCTTCGAGTCCATCACAGTGGTGGGCCACTCGCTTGGGGCCATCTACGCGCAGCTCGTCGGCTGCCGCATGCGGGGGCGCGGGATGTCCTGCCCCGTCGAAGTCGTTACCTTTGAGGATCCGGGCGCCTCGCAGGTGCTCAAGGCCATCCAGCGCGATCGCGGCCTGAGCAAGTTCGCAGAGTCCGATTACTCTTTCATCCAGACGTACCTGGCCGCGCCTAATCCCATCAACATGTGCAACGCGCACGTGGGGCGGGTCAGGCGGGTTTTTGTCCCGCACTATGACGGGCAGGGAGCCACATGGGCTGTGCACATGGGGCGTTGCGTTGGCGAATCGTGTGGCCGATTGGGTTTGTACGCCGCAGGCATTGCATCCTTGTGTGTGGCAGGCCTAGGGCTAGCGGGCTCGGCCGCCTCGGCGGTGGCGGGGGATGTAGCCTGCGGGGTGACGATGGGCAGTGCTGCCTCAGCGACCGGATATGGGCTTTTCGATGACATCAATGGGATAATGCGCCAGCATTCTGCCCAGAACATGCTTGCTTTGTTTAATGTAAACACAGGCGTACCAGATGCCTACGACGAGATGCTTGAGTGGCCGCGGCTGGGTGACCTTGGGGGACACGTTGCGAACGTGTTTTCCATGCTTCGGCCACTCCCACCCGACCGCCACGGGGTCCGCATGATGTTTCACTATGATTTGCTAGCTGAAAGGAAGGCGACAGCTAGAGGTTATCAAGTCATAAACCGTGTTCGAAACGGGGGTGCAATTGAATGGGCAGACGAAGTGAACAAACCGGTGTAGTACAAGTGCACTTGTTGTAGATATGTACAGGCTGGCAGATTGTCACCGATTAGTTCCTGCATTCGAACTACTCCACAGTTGTTGTTATGTACAGTGCATGTGCAACAGAGGGTTGGAAAGACAACTAGGAATTGCACAACATGCCTTTTGTGTCTTACACACTAACATGCAGTTGTATTGTTGTGGATGAAAAAAATTTTTTTTTGGTGGATGGTGGTTAAACATATCAATTTCAGCCATTCATTTCGATGGTTTTTGTGCTGTGTTGTTTCTTTGTTAGGATCTAACGAATGAAAGAATGCACACACGAATATGTGCATACACTCTCTTGCAGACACCTCGTCACAGCCATATACAATCGCACTCCCAGGCAGGTGCACACAGCGCCCGTTTGCCTTGGTGACGGTTCACAGCTGTTGAGTTTAGCCACCCTTGCATACTTGTGTCACGTTGTGCATCTGGAGGGCAGTCAGTTACTAGTGTGCATGCAGTGTTGGCGGGACGTCTTGGAGCAAAAGGCTAGTCCTGCAGTGGGGCAGAAGAGGGGTGCAGAGGGCGCACGGAATGATCGCGAGCCGGTGGAAGCATTGGCCAGCTCACACAATACCCCCATGCTTGTGCTTGCTCACTGCCTACTTTAATGGATGGGACGGGATGCAGGGAGAGCCACAGGCATGGTAAGCACAGAAGCGGCTTACTGGCCGAGCTGCATGGTTTCATTTGTGCAGGTAGGGAGTAGCTGTGTGTTGGCAGTTGCGGAAGCAACAACAGCAACGGAGCCGACATGTTGTGCATAGGGATGTGGAGAGACAGTCATCGTGACTGTGTTGGTTTGCACTGGCACAGGTTGCTCAGTGTACATTGTTGTGCAAAGGTGTATGAAAGCAATTTGCATGGTGTCCTTTGGTGCAACCCAGCAACAAGGCTTGGTGTCGGCTAGAACATAGATGTCTAGGGGAATGACGTAGCCATGAAAGCAACAGGTCGAAGGCACTGAGGAGGATGTCCACGGCTTTGCAGAAGATGATGGTTTGCGACCCCTGCACCCTGGCTATGCTGGTGGTAGCAGGTGTGTGGCCGGAATTTGGGCATGGGGGTATGTGGTGAGTGTGTCATGGAGCGCACGCTAGTGACGCTGCATCATGACAGGACATGGCAACGTTGGTTCCGTGCCACATACGCATCCAACCACTTTGGCCGGAGGCTGATCCTGTTTGCATGGAGGAATGTGAATTGGCTGTGGTGGCTGGAATCGGCGCTCTCCACAGAAGCCGTTGTGCAGGCTGATGCAGGGACCGCGACTTGTTGACGCATGCAGGTGTGCCGGGAACAACGGCAACGCACACCGGGCACAAGCTGCTAGCTGCTTGTACCGGTGGCCAGCAAGCGTGGACTGCACAGGTCCATTGGGATAACCAGTGGCCCTGTGGAGTTCCACAATGTTGCATATGTAGGTCCTGGACCCAGTCATGCTTTGCTGCTTAACGGGCTTAAGAATGCGCTTCTTCTATGCCAGCTTGGGCTCATAGGATTGAAGGAGAGCCTCACTGGATTGAACTGTTTGCATTATGCATACCTGCTAGCTGATGGAGGTTTCAAGCCCCTTACGGGAAGTTATGGGAGTACACAGTCTGTGTGTTGTGGAGGACCAATGTGATCCTTTCCTTTTCGATCTAAAATGCTTCAAGTTGGTAAGTCTGTGCACATCTCCCCTTATCTCTGTTCCTGGCTAGTCATGTCTGGCACCGCCTTGGGCTGCAAGCCCCCCATAACCGATTCAAGTTGCACGGCGACGTTGGAACGTTCAAGGCTTGCCAACAACACCATGCACTCCATGGACAAAGAATCCTAGCTCCACAAGATCTCGTGCTCATTCCGGCTGGCTCGCAACACAAGTGCAATGCACCCGTACAACACCCAATCTCTGTGTGCAAGCTCACTGGGGGTGTATGCCTTGCTCGGTACTGGTGAGGTATGGAATGGGATTGTGCACAAAAGTTGACTGGTTGGTGACTGGCGGCTTCTCAATGGCACACGGAGCGGTCCCATGTTCCCCACATGGCCCTTTCAACATGCTTGGACTTGATACTGTAGCCAACGGTCTGTGTGCCACATGATTCCGCTACACCTGTGTGGTAAATAAACTGGAAGTCGAGTTGGTGGCGAATTCTACAAAACTTGTGCCCCTTGCGCGAGGCGTG
>JAYMFU010064209.1:0-11742 GCA_036784835.1 Phaeophila floridearum
TCCATTGCTGTTCTGGTTGCTGGTTCCCTTGCTTGCCGGTTGTAGGCCATCTTCTTGCTCCTGTTTCTGTTTCTGTATTACATTCATTGTCCCCGAATGCTATCCCAGCGCATAACCACAGGGCGTGCTTGACAGGAACCCACTCCAGGGAGCCAGGCTTCACTGCACTGCTGCCACTTGCACATCCCCTGCTTGGTAGTTTTTAAACAATGTTCCATGACGCAATCAATATCACAGCTACCAAGTATCAGTGTCCAATCGTGCTGAACCCAACAAATTCATTCAACACGCCAGTAGCTCCTGATTATACTTCTCATGCACACCCTACCTACGCTTCAAGCAGACCTGCTGGACCAGAGCCCCCCTCGCCCCCACTGGGCAAGGGGGTCAAGAGGCCATACTCCAGGTCCACCCTGTTCTCCACATCCCGCAAAAACGTGCCATAAGCAACGGCCTCCAGAATTGCCCGCCGTTGGGTAGATAAACTCATCGTCACCGTTTCGACTTTGTCATCTTTCACCGCCTGCTCTGCCCGTTTCAACACCTCTTCTACAGAGGTGGCATCCACGCCAATTGCCTGCACACAAGCTAACCCATGCGACAACGATGCTACGCTGGCAGGAACATGGAACTAAGTCTAGACCTGTTACAACAAGCACACCACGAAATGTGGTGATGAACCAGCCTGTGAAACTCTTTTCGGGCGCGTCCAACACGTGACACCCCTGCAAAGCAACAGTGCAAAACAGCTGCTGTGTGTCGACCCGTCCAAATGCCCCCCTGAACGGGAGCAACAGTGGAGGGCCACACATGTCTGCAGCGGGGTGAAGCACATAGCAAAAAGCTGACAACATACACCCTAATTGAAAGCACCGTGGGCGCTTACCTGCTGCATTCCTTTCTGCAGCTCCTTTGCATCACCCCACAATGCACTGGCCTGACGCTCCAGCAGCGTCGCCGCCTCTCGCGACATGAATCTCGCCGTCGACCGCATCGTCGCCTCGTCAAACGACTCGATGTACTTCTTTAGCACCGGCGTCGGCTCACCCGGCTCACCTGCGCTCTCCGAGTCTGCCCCCGGGGCATCGGCACCCACGCTGCTGCCCTCCACGGGGTGATCTTCACTCTGCACACACCAACCACCCACCATTGAGAGACCACGCTCACAAGACCCGTACGCACGGCGCATGCTAGAGGTGGCCACCAGTGCCAGGAACTAGCTCGCCAGACACCAGCTTGCAAAGTGGCACGCCAACGGGACTGTCAGACACGCGATCTGAAGGTATGGCAAAGTATTCCTGGGCTGCCAGGTGGCAAGCTCACCCTCCAGACACGGATGGGTCACAGGGGCACGTGCAAATCTCTCCACACGCCAGCATTCAGGGCGATGGCAGTATCAGCATGCTCATGCTCCAAAATCCACCATACAAACTAAAATGTGTCCATGACACATTCTGGGACACCTGGGTGCATCCGTCCGGGCTCGGCCGGCCTCGCATGAGACACCTCAGCCTCACTGTCCCTGCAGCTGCATGCATCCCCATATCAGGCCACGCTGCACGCCTCGTGGAGTGGCCCCCTGAAGCACGGGCAAGCAGCACAGTGCCCAGCTGGGTGCGCTGCGCGCAATTGGATGCACGGTCGCACACAGGGCACAGCACAGCGGGAAGGGGGGGTGCGCACCAGCGCGAACAGCCGCTCCAGCCGCACCACCACGTCGTCGCTGTCTGTAGGCAGCATGTTGAGCTGCTTTGCAAGCTGGTACCTGCTGTCCACGCGGCGCAGGAAGTAGCCAAACATGACACTAGCAGCATACACTTGCGCCATCTGCAGCTTCGACATCTTGAGCGTCACGGTGGGTGGCAGCGTCGCCGCCTGGCCCAGCAGGTGCAGCATGTGCTCGCGGACCTGTACACCGCGCAGCATGCTCAGCCACACTCCATCGTGACGCAGACGTGGTCTCGGTCACTGTTGCTTTCAGAGCGGCATGCTAGCGGACTACGCGCGATTATCGTGGATTGAGTTCAGGGAGACTTGGACCAAGTATGCTGCGGGGGAGGGGTGATAATGACGCTTTGGCACGCTGCTGTGCTCACCGAGAGACGAACAGGAACAGCGCTCACCGGGGGGTTCCGGAGCACGTGTCAACGTTCGTAGGTACAACACGGACACGTTTGAAGCACACAGTGTCCGTGTGTGCCCTTGAGGGGGAGGCAGACGGGTGTGCAGGGCGCTACAGAACAGTCACAGCAGACCAGCATGTAGGACGAGCAAGACGGTCGCTCGGGCCAACTGCAGCAGGACACAGCTCATTCCTGTCTTCCAGCAGGAGCTCCCCGCTGCAGCATGCTGCACTGAGGTTCAGGGCGCCACACGCCAATGCACCTCACATGGATGGCAAATGCCGTGGACGCAGTGAAGGGGCGGCCAAGAGGAGCCACGTCTGCGTGGTGTCATTCACGGGGATGCACATTAAGCCGGGGTTCCCGGGGACTGCGCTGATTCCGGGGCTCTTGCACGCCGCACCATTTCCAGGGCCTCGCGCGTGTGGATGCCGTCCATGAGGGGCTTCAGCGTGACCGACTCCAGGTCCAGGTAGTTGTCCATCTTTGGCAGCATGCCGATGCCCAGCTTGATGAATTCCTCCAAGATGCACATGTACATGAGGTCCTCGACCGTTGCACGCCGCTCGGCGTCCTGCACCTGCTGGATCCGGTCGCTGAGCTCACTCAGCACCAGGTCCGTGCTGGACGTGGGGGACGCGTCGTCGCTCTCTGAGCTGGAGGACGTGTCCTCGGCTGGGAGGGCCTGCTTCGTGTCCTTCTCCTCCTTGAGCCGTTCGAACTGAGCCTCCACGGCGGTGTTGAACCGGTCCGGTTCCATTTGCAGGTAGTACGCCATCATTTCACCGAACGGTGTGGTGGGCTTGGAGGGAGCCTGCAGTACGGGTGTGGGGATGGAGGGCGAGGAAACAGCAGCAGGGGGCGAATTGGCACAAATGGAAGCCCTTCAGGTGGGATGCAAACACCCCCCTTCGGGTGGAACTCGCCAGGCCTGTTGCGCAGTCGCGGATGCGGGTGGGGCTGCACGGCAACTCGAGGCAGGCAGGCACGCGCGAGCGCACAGAAAACGGTGTGGTGTCTGGCGCTGGGCCGCCACGTACCAGCTTGAATTGAGACTCTTCCGAGCTTGCATTCGCCCGGACCGCCGACGCGTGCCTGCGGCAGCGCCGCTGCGGCACTGACGGCTGAAACAAGTGCTTGGGTGTACAGCATTGGCCAGAAGACCGCTTGAGGGAATTGGCACGATATGCGGCGGTGTGCATCCTTCCCGCTAACCAGATATCAGGGCTGCCGCCGGTCGCCGTTCGTCAAGCACGCTGCCGGCCCGGCCGCTCGTCGCCAGGACCCCCACCTTTACAGCCTCCCGAATCAAGCGTGTTGCTCGCAGCCTCGTGTTCGCTCCGAGCAGCTCGCTCCACTGACGTACAGAGCGCCTGGACGGCTGCCACGTGGCCAGCGCGTGGAGCAGTAGTTTCCAGAGCATTCAGGTACGTAAGTTCACGCCCGTGTGCACGGCGGCGCGTCAGCACCGCGGCATGCATCAGATCCCCGGGACCGAATCGTTCAGGTTTCGGAGCGTGACGCGGTGTGACGTCAGGTGCCAGTCTTGGACTCCCCGGGCCGATCCCCGACCCGAACTGCAGAAGGATGCCTGCAGGCGCGTACCATAACAGATTGGCTTGGATGCTGTGGCCTGCAGCTCCATCTTTTGGTTAACACCGGACAAAAACGAACTGGGTGCATAGACTCGATTCCGCCACTCATGGTACGTGAACCTGGTAAACCGGTCTGTTCCTGTTTCCGTAGCCGCTGCAGCCTGAGGTTGTTCAATTGTCTTGGATAGCCGTGCAGACGACGTCAAGGAGGGTTCAGAACGCGAAGAGCGCGACATTCCACAAGAACGTGCACAAGCGGGGAGACTCCACCGTGCAGCCGGCGTCCAAGGAGGTGTGCGCAGCAGCTTCAGCGCCTTGCACGCTTTGAAGTGTAAGACTGTCTGGTTCGGTGCTCATTGCCGGCTCGGTTTCGTGCTCGGTGTCCGGGAATTGAGGGAACATCATTCTTGACCGCGAACACGGTTTTGCACCTGCAGAAGGAGCGAGACAAGCGCGTTCCAGTGTCAGCTTTGGTGCTCGGGTTCCTCTTCTTCGTCATCGTTGGCTCATGTGCGCTCCGTGCTCACGGGCAGCTTTGCTGTCTCCATGACTGCGTCGCATCGCGACGCCGCTGGGGCGCGAGCGCGGTGCTGATCATCCGTTGCGTCATCGTTTGCCTCCAGATCGGTGAAAGCATGTCGCAGCCCCCTTCAACTTGCTGCGTCTGAAGGGTGTACGGTCAATTCTTACAACGTGTCCATCCGCCTGGCACGCTGGCATTTGACGGTTGAAGGAACGCGTCAAGCTGTCAGTCCAGCCCTTGTGTCAGCCAACCTTGATTCACAGCTGAAGACAACCTGACTCTGGTGATGCTTAAACCAGCAGTGTCGGACCATACTGCTGGCTGGTCACTGTGTCGAGTGCTGTGCTGTTGTCTCACACCAGCCACTTGACCATGTCCTGTGCTTGTCTGTGTGCTTGACTCGCAGTAGTCCGTGTGCTGTGACTCGTTCGTTTGAAACGATGTGGCCTGCTTCTGACCACGGTTACATTTTGCTTGTCCACCACCACCTTGGGCGGGGCAGAGGGGCGGAGGACTGGCCAGCCTGGCACGGTCTTCCATGGTCAGCCCGCTGCCTCGCTCCAGGTACAGCCGCTTGAGTCGTCGCCTGTCCCCAGGGCATAGCTACCCAGCTGCTGTTGTGCTGCATCAGTGCTGTGTTTGTCTGGTTTCTGGATCTCCATCTGGTGGCGCTCGTGTGTGCCATTCAACCCAATTGTGGTCAACACACTGCATAGCCGATGTGTGTGCTGCTGCAGCCATTCTTCATTTCATCCGGTCAGCAAACAATTTGGATGGTCTTGCTCGACCGGACGCCGAGGAGTGAAGCAGCGCGACGCGCCCAAGAAACCAGCACCGTTTGACACCTCCTGCCCTCGGACAAGCGCTAGTTGCGCGGCAGAGCTGGCTGTGGCTGAGGAAGTACCGACACGGCCAGTTTGGTAGTCTTCACAGCTGTTGGCTCAAGCAGTTCTACCTGGTCTCCCCAGCACCCTTGAGTGCTAAACAAGCAACCCTGCTGCTCCATCACATGCCGTGAGCAGGCTGTTGCCACAGTGTGGTTGTCCAGTGTAGTTGATGCTCAATGTTCATGGTGTTGGCCGTGCGGATGTGATGTCTAGATCGTTGTGTGACATATGTCGTGCTGAAGTGTTTTATGTCGTTGGAGTCATTGTGCAGTTGGAGGAGGAGATGCATTTGAATTGTTGAAACCTTCTGTTTTCTACGAACTTCTTTACATGTTTGGGAAAGCTGTTGGGAAGAACTGCAATGCTTGTCCATCCATGGACCGAGGTGACAACCCCTAATGAATAAATGTGTTTGAGTGTAATGTTGCGGCTCTTGCTTCTGGTGAGGCCCTTCAGGTGCAGTGCCAGATCTTCACCTGGGCTGTGGTGGTTGTTGGGGAGCACCTCTGGGACGATGTGGTGCTTATGTGGTGCCACGGGTGAATCCGCTCTTGAGCTCAGTTGCGGTGGTCTGGGCTTGCTTTGCCTCCCGCCTCTGTCTGGTCAGTCGGCACAATGCAAGTCTGGCTCTTCCCTTCCGCCTCTTTGAGGCTCCTTCTGCCTGCGCAATAGCCAAGTACCGAGCCAATTCATGCTGCCTTGGCTGTGCTCAACGGATCTCCGATCTGTGCATTTGCTACCTGTGCCCGGTGCATGTACTTCACCTCACTTCATACCCTCGAGGCCCCTTGTTTTGCTAGCTGCCAAAGGCCATTCTGGGCCGCGCTCACGGGCGCCTCAATCCTCGGCATCTACGGCGCACCATGCAGGCCGCAGGCCTCGCGGGGCTGCGCATCGACCCTACGTGTTTGCGCAATGCCCCCCCCCCCATAGGAACCACCAACGCAGCTCACAAAGGCCAGACCATCCCCGGTGTCCGCCCGGCACCCACTGCTAATGTCCTCGCATTATGTTGGGATACCAGCTCATTGCCGGCCCTCCTACCTGGCCCTACACGTAGCCCTCCTCCTCTCCCTCCTACAACCCTCGCCGCCAGCGCTTGCTTTTGCGGTGTAGCCATGTGGCCCTCTGTCGCTGCATCTACTTCCTTGTTGGCTGAGTCCCGACCATCCCTGTAAGGCTTGCCCGCCCCAGCTTCGTGCGCCGTTGTCACGGTTTCTGGCGCGCCACCCCAAACCGATGGTCCTGTGAGGTGCATAGCTGGACTGGGCCGCTACGGTTGCTGCCAGGCTCGATAGCCTCGCGGCCATCGCCGCGTATGCCCCCCGGGCACGCCTTACTGCCGCCGTCGACAACTTGCTCGCGCTACAAAGTGCCGTCCCTGCCATCTCCGCGGCCTAGCAATCTCGACCTTAGGGCGTAGACGCAACCCAGACGATCCGAGAACGTAACAGAACATAGCAAGCGGTAGACAAACGAGAACACAGTGTTTCAGCGATACGTTCTCACCGAAAACGGAGTGAAGCACGATCACCCGCAGCAACAGGGCGCCGCGCAGGAACTGTCCTCCCGGGCTTCCATACCCTCCTCTCCGCAACGCGGGCTCGTCCAAATATAATACGTCGCCGTGTCGGGGTCGAGGGCTGAGAGCTCCGTGTCAGCTCGCTGCCCCATGGATGCTCAATCTGACAGGAATTGAGTGCCACTACTCTTCTGCAGTTCAACCGGCGAGAAGGCCCCGCGGCCACGCGGCAGCACCAGGCCCTGGTTTGCAAGTATCAGCGGGGTTTGCAAGACAAGAAGCCGCCTGTCAACGCCAGGCCATGGTTTGTACCTGAGATGTGGTCGCACGCATGTGTCGCTAAAGTGCTTTCTTGGTGGGAG
This sequence comes from Phaeophila floridearum, assembly GCA_036784835.1. Lineage (NCBI taxonomy): Eukaryota > Viridiplantae > Chlorophyta > Ulvophyceae > Ulvales > Phaeophilaceae > Phaeophila > Phaeophila floridearum. The sequence goes on from JAYMFU010064209.1 coordinate 7,013, forward strand.
ACACTGTCTTCGCGAGCTCCGCGTTCGAAGGGCGCTGCTCGCAGATGCAGCCACCCAACTGCATCACGCAGCCGCAATCAATTAACTTGACCGCGTACATTGTAGCTCATTAGGATTGCGGACAACAGCGTTCCAGCGACAGACGCCTGAGCTAAGCTTAGCTAAGCGGGCGTGTGTCGGAAACGTTGCGAGCTGCTGGGAGGGACCTGGCGAGCCCCTAAACTTCCAGCGGAGACCACTGTGCGCCACAGCCCATCAACGTCCGCCCGTCGGCCCGGTGAAGTACTGTTTGTGCTTGTATTTTACCAGTTTCCGTCGCGTGACGTCGTGCGTGCGTGTGCGTTTGCGCAGTTACACCTGTGGCCACGCTTGCCGCAGCGCATGAACCGAGCGGGATCCGAGCGGAACCCCGTACGGTTGCCAAGGCCGTTTCGCAATCGGGATTGGTGAGCATGACTGTTACGTGCTAACGGCGCTCGTTCTGTGATGCAGCTGTCGAAATCTTGCGTTGTTGACGATGGCGCCTCGCGTGTGGGGACGAATGCGACCACTGCTCAGCGCCATGGACTCCGCGTGACCACTCACCCGCCGTAGACTCACCCGTCACTCTCTCACTGAGAGCTGGTTGGCACCTGCTTACAGCTTCGGAGTATGGCAGGATGCTGTCGTGGACGTTGGCCGTTGCTCTTGCCATCTTCTCTCGCTTCAGCGCGTGTTGGGCTCACGGCTCGTCGGGGCATCAGATAGCAGTGGAAGTGCAGCCTGTGGACAAGCAGCTTCCAGTCAACACCCGCACTGAGTTGCGGGTCAGCCTCAGGGATGTCAATGGCCGTGGCATTCCTTGGGGAGACATCATGGTCATGCATGATCGCAAAATTCACATGTATGCCATCCACCAGGTGTGTTACGCTCCGCCCGTGCTCGGGCCTCGTGAGCAACAACGTCGGGCACGGTGGTTTCCTGCACCATGCGCACACCAGGACGGCATCGGTCAGACTCCCTCACTCCCGAGCCGTCCCTTGCCTGCACTGCAGCATGCTGCCAAGGCTGCGTGTGGCGTACGTTGCTGGGCAACCCAACACGTCGTCACTCACATCCGCACCCCAGCCCAGCTCTGGTTTGGACAGCTTCTTGTAGGAGGGCACGTTAGGATGCATGAGTGAGATGCCCAAGATGGTGAGGGTTTTGGCAATGACAAGGGCATCGCCGTAGGAAGCAACAGTTCCGCTGCGCCCCAAATGGGCACATGGGCGGCTGGATGGTGGATGCGAAGGTAGCTCTCGAAGCAATTCGGGGCACAACGGTGTTGGCCCGTCTGTGAGCTGCTCAAGTTATCATGGCACGTATGTGCGTGCTCGCCATCACAATGGAAGCACCCCTTCTAGGGGAATCCAACAGCTTCACGGGGAGTAAGGAGCGCAAGATGGCATGTGGTCCACATGCAAACCTACCGACAGCTATGCGGTTCTCAATGGTTCTGTGCAGCGCAAACTGTTTCACCCTGTGCACACCGTTCCAGCCGATTTCGTCCGTCCAGCTCTTGGTCTGATGCCCCTTGCCTTGCAAAATGCGACTGCAGCTCGGATGCCGTTCCCTCCAAGGTCTACTCTACTCATAGGCCCGTGTGCGATCCTAGTGACTTGTGTATCATGTTACAAACAAGGTCCGCACATACCCACCAACCAGGAATTTCTTACGTGAGCACCTTCCTAGCTCCGCACCTTCCTGGCACCTTGCTAGCTCCTCTTGAGAGCTGCTCCATCTGTATCCTAGGACTCGATCCCCATTGGCTCGATCATCCGGGACAATCATGTTGCACGCACAAGATGCACATTGTCCACTTGGCCATAGCATGCATATTGCACTATTGGCCATAGTCAGCTGGACCACCATGCTGATGGTCAAGCTGTCATCTCAAGGCCGAGGCCACCGTGATCTCGAGGCCAAGAACTCGAAACCCTAACAGCCCATGTGCCCATCTGGATGGCTGTGAGCTGTTCTAGTCGTTCTAGCTACCTCTTGTCACTCCTAGTACATTCCAGCAAACACTCGTGACTGTTAATGTACGAATACCTAGCATTGCAACCCTGACGGCTCCTCAGTGCGGCATCACACAACTCCGCCTCCCCCTCGCGTCGAGCAAGGCTAGTGCAACAAGCAGCTCGGCCTACAACGAGGACTTGCTGGCAACACGGGATGATTCCGTAGCGGTAGCAGCTAGTGTAAGTGCACAGAGCTACGGAGCGTGCAGTTACAATACGAAGATAAGGAACACGGCCATAAAGCAAGCATGCAGCAAGAGCGAGCAGGATCGCAAGCACAACAGGCAGCAAACCGCCACAATAAGCATGAGCAACCAAGGCGCGTAGTTACATCCACAAGGACGCATAACTCCATAGCAGCTTGTGTACCTGGCCAGCAAGCAAGCTTAGAGTCGTGAAGACTGTGCGATTTACATGCACAAACTACAACGCTCACCATGAAACGATCATGTTTAAGTAGTTATCTATACCATACAAAATCCCAAGGGTCGTCGTCTTGTTTTTCAGGATGGGACCCAACAGTACTTTAAACACCCGCCGTCTAGGGATGTAAGGGACAGGATGAATAACATTAAGAATAGGGCTCGTTGTCGGATCCCGTCAGCGGACGGACGGGACACGGGAGTTCTATTTTCTAGAGGGACGTCGTCTCTGTACGCGTCAGCGCGCAGAGCTTCGAGCATTTCGTGATTGCGAGGCTGTGCGCGCTTCGGAGCTGTGCACAGCGCGATTGTTAGCAGCTAACCACACGCTCTAGACCGCAGGAGATAGGTTCAAACAGTTATTCTGCACCGTGTCATCTGTCGCGCCCCGTGGCGTGCGTGTACAAAGTGCGCTCAACCGCAGTTCGTGAGCACCGCACGCCGCGGGCCGCGACATTACATTCTTGCTCGCCCGTCGTCGTGAGCTCTAGGGACACGGGACACGGGACACAATAAGATTAACAAACAAGCTCGTCGTCGGGTCAGGCGCCCAGGGTCAGGGGACATCCGTCGGATTGGGTGCTTGAGGGACGGGACACATGACGCTTTGGGATTTGTACGGTACTCAACTTGCGATGTGACTTCTGTGCATACTGGACTACCTTTGAGGTATAGGTGTCACATGCACTTCATGGTGCAACAGATGCTTCACACAGCGCACAAGCAAGCAAGCTTGACTCAACTGCACCCAAGAACTGAACACATGACTACGGCCAAGTGGAATTCAAGAGCTAGTTGTGTTTATAGAAACAGTGGTTGTCCTCTACGCACTAGCGATTCAGTTCACTCTTCAGGTTCTAGGTCCTAGTTGATCTACCCAACCAAGGTTACTTCCCCGTCCACCCATGTTCTTTTAGCTCTTTGGCAGTCAATGGCTCGGCACTATGGGTGGCGTTCAGATTCAACGTATTGCGAGCTCAAGAGAACAATTGTATATGTGCAATGCAAGGTTGGGATTTCGGTAGCTTTGTGAACAAGCATTAGCTGTGGCCCCTAAAAGGTTCGCTGATGCACTCACACACACATGCTCCTTAGAACTCATCTTCGTCGGAAGTCAACCTAGAGCAAAATTTCAACCTGTAGGATCAGAAATAGGATTAGGAGCCAGGCCGGATATCAGCAAACACGCTGAAGATTCACCCGACAGCACTAAGTCGCCAGGCAGAAAACAATTGCTGTCAACTTTTGAGCTCATCTATCTACTAGATATGCGCGATATCGAAGTATCTCGAGATACCTGCGCTTATCTGAGCTCTCAACTCTGAATAATGCACGAAACGCACTCGAGCGCGTAAGGCAGTGTTTTTCTTTTCGTTTTTGACAATATATCTATATCCGCTGTTTGCCCCTAGGGCCTCGTACCCCTAGATCGCGGCCCGCCCCCTGACAAACTGCCGGCGGAAATGTTGACGTGCAAAACGGGTCCGCCATGTCTTTATGACGCCAGCGGCCCGTGAGTCGTGATCATGAACTGTGATCGCGGTGTGGTCAGCATTCGGTGTAGGTGTGGCTGTGTGAACGTGTCGATAGCCCCCGACGTACTGGTACGATTTGGCAAAACCCACCCAGCACGCCGGGCCCTGCCGCCGCGAATTATTGCGACGACTGGGTGGGTCAGACCTATCAAGTCCTCGGAATTGGTTTGTATCCGGATCAGTAGTCTGGCGAGGGCGTCGCATTATCGCATCTACCATGTACTACATGGCCTGTACCCGACTCTGCCCATCTCGCGCGCACGGGTGCACGAATGACGTAGCAGGGCCAACGCATACGACATCGCACATTTCCAGTGACAGCCCGGTCCTCTACGACACGGACGCCGGCGTCTGCGGTGCGCTGCGGTGCTGGTTCGAACCGTGTCGCCATGGATCAGGCTGCCGCCCAAACCAGTTCCCGGAATCAGCGTGGATGGTCTCTGGTTGTGGTCACGTCCTTGTTAGCGAGTCGTGTCTGTTGCTGTAGGATGATCGGAAGTCTGTTGTATGGGATGTGCTGCTGTGTGTGATGGTGTTCGTGTGTATGCCCGGCCGCGACACGTCTTGGCGCATCCGGTTCACTGTGTTGTGGGCTGCGATCAAGAACCGAGCGCACAGGTTTGAAGTCTTGTTTCTGTTCTGTGTGTTTGCCATGTGCGTGCGTGCAGGCGGGTTGCGCAGTCACGTTCTCACGTACGGAGCGCCACTGGAGCGTGCGTGCCCAACTGTCA
>JAYMFU010064320.1:0-84864 GCA_036784835.1 Phaeophila floridearum
GGCTAATTTTCTAGGCTGTGTACAACTGGTTTCTATCATGATCACGCTAGCAATCTAATGGTTGGGGACACGGCCTAAATCTGACAACTCATTGATACTGTCTCTGCATATCCTAGGTGTAGGACTATGGAGAGCAAGTAAGCTTAGCTCTCTTACAATGGAGAAGTAGAACGCTTTTTTGTTGTCTTCGCTGGGTTGGAAACCCCCTTTTGGTTTGGCCTTTTCAAGATACTTTTTGAAATCTACGTACTTTTCAGCGTCTTGTAGTGTCTCAGCTGTGACTTTCGTTAGATCAGCTAAGTCTGTATACCAGGCTTTGAAGGAAGTGCCTCTACCTAATGCGTCTATTAGGTGAACAATACCTGTAGAAAATTTGTCAGGCTCTAGCTTAATATGGGGGAAACTAGCATCTATACAACCAGTCAGATACACTATGGCTTTTAGGCCGCTAATTGCTCTTTTGGATACGCATTCCGCTTTGGGCTTGGGAATTTTTAAATGCTTTAGGATTTCTCCCAACAACTGAGCATCATATTTGAAGGGATAATAAGGAGCTTTTTCTATACTTTCTAACTGGTCCGCAAATTTTTGATAAATACCTCCTTGATGACCTGGATCCCACTGATCAAGCTCTGAAATAAGTAAAAGCGTTTCACACAATGTATAGAGGGTGCTATGGTAAGTAGAGTAGTTCTCTCGCGAAAAAGATACTTCTTTGGGGTCAAGCTTATTCAAGAGCTTATTAGCTAAGCGAGTCAATACATCACGGTCATCCTGAAACCCAGTCTGAAAAACAGTATTCCCCATGCTCCTCAAAGTATACCTTATGGCTTGCATTAGGATGGGTTTTTGACCTTCAATTTCTGGAACCTTTCTGATCAGACTACGGAAGTAGCTCTCCAGCAGTTCTCTATTCGTTGGATTCTCTAGTTGTACCGGTATGTGGGCTAGGTTGACATATTCTTTAAGAATTACTGGCCGCAAGATCAAATTATCAACGCACTGATCGTTGAACCATTCGATACATCTCCTTACTTGTTCTTCTAGCTCTGCTCGATCGTACGGCCCAGCATTATTGAGTGCCTCAACCAGTGCTTTCACGCTCGTGATCTCTTTCCTCTCAGATGCTTGATTATCATCTCCTCCTCCTCTAAGCCCTTGTCTACCCAGATATACAAAACTGCCCGGGCCAGTAATTTGCTGATTATGTGCTACATGAATATGTCGTTGTACATATTTGGCAGGCTTGGATTCTAATCTAGATAATAACTGACCTATATTTCCATGATCCTCACAGACTATAGGAAGCATTGATGACCGTGAAAAGCTTCCTAATTGCTCTGTAACTGTAGCTTTCCATGTACTGCCACTATAAGCGAAGTGCACTGTGTATCCCTGCTGACTCGTAAATGTATAGCTGACTATCTCTTGACAAGACCCACATGTACTAGGTTTGTTCGATGATCGTGAGATTATGGGCTGCAAAGGGGGCAACATTATCCCTAATTGCGAAAGTCTTGGATCTCTGTGAGGAACACATTGTGTTTTTTGCCCTACATCTCGAGAAATATCTCTCGTGGGATTCGATGCATAAACCTCAAGAGTAGGCATATCTTGTTTATACAACTCTTCGTGTCCTCTAATCGGCACTCCCACCCCACAACTCTGTAGCAACAGTGATACGAGTAGAGTAACAGCTACATTTCTTTTCGGGCTTAATGACTTCATAGTAAAATGGTCTAGGTTAAAGATTTTGATCTACCAGACGCTCAATGCAGAACATCCAATTACTTTCAATCCCAACCTAAAAAACTTTCCCCAAAAAGTCAATAGCCTAGCAAGAGCTCACTCTCCTATACCACAACCCCACATCCACCCTATCCCCTCACAACAACCTGCTCCCAAACACCCCCCATCTTGTCTAGCTGCGCCAGATCTCACCTTCCCCTCCCCTATCCATCAAAATAAGTACCACTACCCTGGACAAGCCGCTTGAACCCCTCTGCCTCTTCCTGCATTTTCTCCCACACCCTAACCACATCTCCCTGCACAGAACGTAACACCAGCTTTTGCTGGCCTAAGTTCTCCATATCCTCCACAGTAAGCGCTAATTCATAGAGCCTGGGTACCAGAAAAGGAATAACGAACCCATCTTTTGTTTCCCAATAGAAATCGATAAGTGACCCAGTAGATATTTGCCCAAAGGCCTCTAGAGCAGCCTCGCGGACAGGAAAGTTCTTATCCTGGAGCGCGTTGAGTATAGAAGGTAACATCCCTCGTACTTCCGCACCCTGCTCCAATAGGGTCCGTAGGACCTCTAGGGCAAACTCGCGCACATACCAGTCGCTATCCTGGAGCGCGTTGAGCATAGGAGATAACATCCCCTGTACTTCCACACCTTTCTCTAATAGGGTCCGTAGGACCTGTATGGCGTGCCTGCGCACACACCAGTCGCTATGCTGGAGCACGTTGAGTATAGGAGGTAACATCTCTTGTACTTCCGCGCCCTGCTCCAATAGGACCAGTAGAGCATGTAGAGCAGCCCTGCGCACATCAGGGCACCTATCCTGGAGCACATTGAGTATAGGAGGTATCATCCCTTGTACTTCCGCACCCTGCTCCAATAGGGTCCCTAGAGCCTCTAAGGCAGCCCTGCGCACATCAGAGTACCTATCCTGGAGCGCATTGAGCACAGGAGGCACCATGGCTTGTACTTCGGCGCCCTGCTCCGATAGGGTCCCTAGGACTTCTAAGGCAGCCCTGCGCACATCAGAGTACCTATCCTGGAGCGCGTTGAGTATAAGAGGTAGCATCCCTTGTACTTCCACACCTTTTTCCAATAGGGCCAATAGGACCTCCAGGGCAGACTGGCGCACAGCAGAGCGGTCATGCTGGAGCGTGTTGAGTATGAGAGGTAAAACCTCTTGTACTTCCGCGCCATGCCCCAATAGGGGCGGTAGGGCCTCTAAGGCAGCTATACACACATCAGCGTGCTTATCCTGGAGCGCGTTGAGTATAGGAGGTATCATCTCTTGTACTTCCGCGCCCTGCTCCAATAGGGTCCCTAGGGCCGCTAGGGCAACCCTACGCACATCAGCGTTGCCATGTTGGAGCGCGTTGAGTATGGGAGGTAATATCTCTTGTACTTCCGCGCCATGCTCCAATAGGGTCCCTAGGGTCGCTAAGGCAGACTCACGCACATCAGAGTACCTATCCTGGAGCGCGTTGAGTATAGGAGGTAGCATCCCTTGTACTTCCGCACCCTGCTCCAATAGGGCCTGTAGAGCCGCTAGGGCAGCCCTACGCACATCAGAGTACCTATCCTGGAGCGCGTTGAGTATAGGAGGTATCATCTCTTGTACTCCCGCGCCTTTCTCCAATAGGGTCCGTAGGGCCGCTAGGGCAGACTCACGCACATCAGCGTGGCTGTCCTGGAGCGCGCTGAGTATAGGAGGTAACATCCCTTGTACTTCTGCACCCTGCTCCAATAGAGTCCCTAAGGCCTCTAGGACAGCCCAGCGTACATCAGCGTGACTATCCTGGAGCACGTTGAGCATAGGAGTTATCATCCCTTGTACTTCCGCGCCCTGCCCCAATAGGGTCTGTAGGGCCTCTAGGGCAGCTATGCGCACATCAGAGTGCTTATCCTGGAGCGCGTTGAGCATAGGGGTTATCATCTCTTGTACTTCCGCACCCTGCTCCAATAGGGTCCCTAGGGCCGTTAGGGCAACCCTACGCACATCAGCGTTGTCATGCTGGAGCGCGTTGAGAATAAGAGGTACCATCCCTTGTACTTCCGCACCCTGCTCCAATAGGGTCCCTAGGGCTTCTAGGGCCGCCCTGCGCACATGAGAGTGCCTATCCTGGAGCACGTTGAGTATAGGAGTTATCGTCCCTTGTACTTCCGCGCCTTTCTCCAATAGAGTCCGTAAGGCCTTTAGGGCAGCCTCGCGCACAGGAAAGTCCCCATCCTGGAGCGCGTTGAGTATAGGAGGTAACATCCCTTGTACTTCGACGCCTTTCTCCAATAGAGCCCGTAGGGCCTTTAAGGCAGTCTCGCGCACATCAGCGTGCCTATCCTGTAGCGCGTTGAGTATAGGAGGTAACATCTCTTGTACTTCCGCACCTTTCTCTAATAGGGTCCCTAGGACCTCTATGGCAAACTCACGCAAACACCTGTCCCTATCCTGGAGCGCGTTGAGCATAGGAGGTACCATCTCTTGTACTTCCGAACCTTTCTCCAATAGGGTCTGTAGGGCCGCTAGGGCAGCGTTGCGCACATCATAGTCACTATCCTGGAGCGCGTTGAGAATGTGTTTGCGCAATTCAGTGCCATAATGTTTAGTGACGCCATTAGCTTCTGATAGTAGGGTCATAAGGGTGGTGTATAGTATCTGTGTAGATTTGTCATATCGCCTGTACTGACGTAGGCCTTCGTTGAACCAAGTAATCAGCCTTTGGCCTAAACTAAACTCTCTCTCTAGGTTTGCTAAAGACTCACTTACCCACGATTGGCTCGATACTAACAGCCATTCATCGAGTAGACGTAACTCTAATAGCAAGTGCCGAACTCCTAATATATCCCGAGGAACGGAGCTTAACAGTCGCAGTAAGTCTCGCATGGGGGCTATATGCTCTTTTGGGCTTGCAAGTCTCAACTCCTGGGGCATACCTTTTGACATTTCACCTGCCATGAATGAGAGCGTACGTTGGTAACGAGGTACATACATGTGCGCTCGCAAAAACGCAGCGACTTCATCCTGTTGGCCGAGCAAGAACTTCCTAGCTAAATATCTTCCAGCAAAGTACTCCTGGAAGGTCAGATGAGGAAATTGGTACTGATGGTCTATTTTCTGGAATAACAGGAAGTCCGAATCTTTCAGGAGCGGGGAGGGCGTGTTACCTAGCACTTCCTCGCAGGTACTGCGTCTAATAATAATCTCGCCTCGCTGCAAGCTTTCTAGGGCAACTTTCTCCAAGTCTTCAAATAGGCTTTCTTTCTCAGAGCGAGTGTACGCACGTCTAAATGCTCCACGGGTCGCAAACTGTTCCCAAACATGATTGACAAGCTCACGATAGAGTCCAGGAAGACCTGGGTTATACTGGGTTATTTCATCTCCTCGCGTCTTCCACAGAGCACTTAGTATCCGCAGGTTCACGGGTACTTGTGACATCTCTTCAAGGTGATGGTCTTTGATAAAGCTTAGTAGTTTGCCAGGTGTATTCTGATTGGCTCCAGCTAACACACGGTGTACAAACCAGTCTCTTTGGATTATATCGAAGCCTACATGTTTTATTTCTATGTCTACTAGGCTTCTTTCTGTCTCTACACCATAGGGTCTAGAGGTGATAAGTAACTTGTGGTTGCCTGATTTAGCTTCTTTGAGGATTGCCTGACTTACACCGTATTGCTCATCTAGGCCATCTAGGATCAATAGGGTACTGGACTGTTGTAACTGATAGCTAACTTGGCTCAGCCATTGGTCATATACTTGTCTAGACTTACTTCGTGCTCCCAGTAAGCATTCGTTGACAACAGCTGTAGCTAAACTTTCTTGCCTAAAAGGACTTGATCCGTTGTATTTATCTGAACGTAGGGCCCTGACGGGTAGAACATAAACTGACGTGAATTCCTGACCCCACTGTCCTACAGACCAATAATACGCTAGTTTCTTGGTAAGCGAGGTCTTACCGGTACCGGCTTCGCCTGTTAGGAGCACTTTAGTGATTTCTTTGACGGGCTCAGTAGATTCTGTACTCAAGTAGGATGATTCTACCATTTCATCATCAACAGTTTCTGCACTTGGGTATATGCTTCTGGGTTGAAACAGGACTTCTAAGGAAATGGGCGTCTCTACCCAATCCTCTACTGATATGGGGGCTTCGTCTAAGAAAGGGGGCATAGCCCTGAAATCAGCATGTTGATAATGAGCCCTAAGCGCTGATTGTATATCTCTCATTTGGGCTTCAAGTACTTTCTTGGCTCTTGACTGAGAGATTACAGCGCGTAGTTGTGCTCCAGTTGCTTGGCTAGAGTCTAGCTCCATGGGTTGACTTAGCCCACAACTCTGCAAAAACAGTGAGATGAGTAGCATGATAGCTATATTTCTTTGCGGGTTTATTGACTTCATGGTAAATAAGGTCTGTGTTAAAGATTTTGATCTATCAGACGCGACAAGCCAGAGCGCCTGCTTATTTTCAACGGCGATTCAAAAAAACTTCCTCTAAAAAATCAAGTGTGGTATCTTTCCCTACCTACCCAAAACAAGTACCACTACCCTGGACAAGCTGCTTAAACCCCGCTACCTCTTCTGCCATTTTCTCCCACACCCTAACCACATCTCCCTTCACAGAACGCAACACCAGCTTTTGCTGACCTGAGCTTTCCATATCCTCCACAGTAAGCGCTACTTCATAGAGCCTGGGTACCAAAACAGCAATACAAGTTTCATCTTCCGTTTCCCAATAGTAATCGATAACTGACTCCGTAGATATTTTCTCAAGGACCTGCATAGCAGCATTGTGAACATCAGCATCGCTATCCTTAAGCGCATTCAGGATAGGTGTTAACACATCTTGCACACCAGCCCCCTTCTCGACCAGGATCTGTAGGGCTTCCAAGATAGCTATGCGAACTTCAGCATGGCTATCCTGGAGAGCGCTCAGGACATCCGGTAGCAGAATATGTACATCAGCGCCCTTCTCCACTAGGGTCCGTAATGCCTCTAGGGCAGCGTTGCGCACACCAGCGTCGCTATCTCTAAGCGCATTCAGAGTAACGGGTGACAGTTCTCGTACGGAAGCGCCCTGCGCTAATAGCGTTCGTAAAGTTTCTAGGGCAGACCTGCGAACACTAGCGTCACTGTCCTTCAGTGCATTCAGAATAGCGGGTGACACTTTTTTTAGGGTAGCACCCGCCTCTAATAAGATTCCTAGGGCCTGTAGAGCCACGATGCGAACATTGGCGTCGCTATCCTTAAGTACCTTCAGAATAGGGGGTAGCAGTTTTTGTACAGGAGCATCCTGCGCTACTAGGGTCCGCAAGGCCTCTAGAGCAGCATTGCGAGCATTAGCGCAGCTATCCTTGAGCGCGTTCAGAATAGAGAGAGATAGTTTTTGTACGGAAGCACCCTGCGCTAATAGAGCCTGTACGATCTCTAGGGTAGTCGTGCGAACATCAGCGTCGCTATCCTTAAGCGCATTTTTTAGGATAGCGGGTAATAGTTCTTGTACGGCAGCGCCCTGCGCTAATAGAGCCCGTAGGGTCTGTAGGGTAGCCCAACGAACGTTAGCATCGCTATCCTTGAAGGCGTTCAGGATAGGGGGTAACAATTCTTGTACAGGAGCACCGGCCTCTAATAGGGTCCCTAGGGCCTGTAGGGCAGCGATGCGAACATCAGCGTGGTTATCCTGGAGAGTATTTAGGACATACGGTGACAGTTCTTGTGCTTCAGCGCCCTGCTCTACTAGGACTAGCAAAGCCTGTAGGGCAGCCCTGCGAACTTCATAGTCGCTATCCTGGAGGGCGTTCAGGATAGGGGGTAATAGTTGTTGTATGGCAGCCCCCTGCTCTAATAGGGCCGGTAGGGCCTCCATAGCAGCTCTGCGAGCTTCATGATCATTGTCCTTGAGGGCATTCAGGATATAGGGTAACAGTTCGCGCACTGCAGCACCGTGCTCTGCTAGGGCTGGTAGGATCTGTAAGGCAGCTTTACGAACATCAGCATAGCTATCGCTGAGAGCGTTCAGGATAGGAAGCAAGAGCTCTTGTACGGCAGCACCCTGGTCTAATAGGATCTGTAAGGCCTGTAGGACAGCTATGCGAACATAATCATAAGCGTGGCTATCCCTGAGCGTATTCAGGATAGGGGGTAACAGTTCTTGCACAGGAGCGCCCTGCTCTGACAGAGTCCGTAGGACCTCTAGGGCAGTTATTCCAACATCAGCACGGATATCCTTAAGAGCGTCCAAGATAGGAGGTAGTAGCTCTTGCACGGCAGCGCCCTGTGCTAACAGGGTCGGTAGGGTCTCCAGAGCAACTATGCAAACATAAGCGTCGCTATCCTGGAGGGCGTTCAGGATCGGGGGTAGCAATTCTTGTACGACAGTGCCCTGCGCTAATAGGGTCGGTAGGGTCTCTCTAGCAGCTGTGCGAACAGCCTCGTCGCTATCCTTTAGGGCATTCAGGATATAGGGTAACAATTCTTGTACGGTAGCGCCTTGCCCTAGTAGGGTAGGTAGGGCCTCTAGAGCAGCTATACGAACACCAACGCCACTGTCCTGGAGAGCGTTTAGGATATGAGGTAACAATTCTTGTATAGTAGTATCCTGATATAGTAAGTTTGGGAGAGCCTGTAGGGCAGCCATGCGCACATCGGCACCACTATCCTGGAGGGCGTTCAGGATTGGGAAGAGCAACGTATGGCTGTAGTGGTTAGTTACACCACTGGCTTCTGCAAGAAAAGTCATGAGTGTGGTGTGTATTTTTAGAGCGTATTTGTCATCATATTGTCTGTACTGATGTAGACCTTTGTTGAACCACGTGATGAGGTTCTTTTCTAAATGAAACTTGGCCTCTAAAGCGGAAAGTGTTTCTATTTTCTCTACTGAATCTGCAGCCATTAACAACCACTCGTTGAGTATCCGGAGCTGTAACATGAGGTATTGCAGGCCGAGTATTTCTTCAGGCAGTTCAGCTACCAGCTGTAATAAAGCTTGGATAGGCACCATCTTGGCATCGCCTGAGGCTGTAGAACTGACTTCGTCGAGCATACCTGTCACGATTTCTCCTGACATAAAGGCGAAGGTGCGCCTGTAGCGAGAGGTATACATGTGGCTTTTTAGGAATGCAATGACGGCTTTTTTATCTCCTGATAAAAACTGTCTAGCTAGCCGCTTACCTACAAAAGAGGCGGGGTCTTCTTTACCTGTTACTTTCTTTTGCGTAGGCAGCTTAAGTGGGCGCTCTGCAGGCGTGGGGGCTTGGCCTGGAGGGGGCGTATTCTCGAGATCAGGGTACTGATCGTGGGCGCTGACTGTAGGATGCAATGCGCTACCCTCAGCGTTAGGGGTAGGTGAGTTATTTACTTCTTGCCCTCTTACGGGCACATTCACCCCGCAACTTTGCAAAAATAGGGATACGAGTAGCCCACATGCCATGCTTCTCTGATTTAAATGCTGATCTTTCCTTTCCATAATGCGTAAAGTTTGTATTCTAAGATTTATGATAATGCCCAATAGTTGTACAACGTTGCCGTCTTAACTAAGGTATGCTACGGCTGATTTCTCAACTGCGCCGCAAAGATAGACCTATCTCGTCTATTTCTATACACCTCTGATGCATTGCCTTCCAAAAAGACACCCCCTACACCACCCCACAAAACCCAATTGCTATAGAATCCGAGAAAAAGCGTAAACTTGCAGGGTTTTTTTCGAAATAAGGCTCACTACTACGCAACATCCTAATATCAATCATGACCACAAACACATTGGCAAAATCAACAACCCGACACGCACTGACACTGGCCTGCTGCTGCATGTGGCTCAGCTGCGGATGGGACCTGGATAAGGACAAAATGTACAACGACACCTATCCAACTGATGAAGCACAGACCTGTCTAAATATCCCAGAACAACAGGATACCCCCGATACTCAACTCAAAGCGGGGCCGGAAGTTGACCTTGAGATAGCCAATAGCAACGCGACAGGCGAGCGAGGCGCACAGAAAAGAAAAGCAGCCGTTGACGGTCTATTGCACTTGTCCAAACGGGTAAGCAGCCATTTAGACGTGATCTATCGACAATTGTACGAAAGAGACCAGCACGGACATAATATGCTCACAGCTGCCGTGAATGAACACAATGATGCACAAATATTGGCATTATTAGAAATAATTGGACATATTAGCCCTAACTATGACCCACTGGAAACCCTCACCAGTACAGATGGGCAGAATGCCCTGCACCATGCCGTCAACGTAGATGACATATACATTTTTAAGCTCCTCATGCAAAAAAGACCCCACCTGCTGGTCGTTGGCAACTATTGCTATGGTGGACATGCAATAACGTATCAGTGCTCTGGTATAACCCCACTACATCTTATTCTGACAAACGACCTAGATATATTTTTCAAGTATCTGATAGAAAATAGATACATCAAGCCCCAAGAAGAAGAATACGATAACGATCCTGTAGCCATCTTTGAGTTTGGGTTTAGCCTACGTGCAGATGTAGGATTGTATGAGCGCGCGAACTGGGATAGTGCGACCATGGACCTGCCCTGCGGCTTAGACACCAACTTGGTAGAAGCTGTGCTGTACTTTGGCAGCCCGAAGATCTGGATCATGCTTATGAACTTTAGCATAACCACCAAGGGCATAGATATAACCAAGCTGATTCGTCACCTATTTGGGGGTGTCATGCCGCTCAACGCTTCCGAACATAAATGGTATTGGCTCATGAACTACATCCTCCAGGGTAGCAGTGTCGCCAGCCAGGGATTTGAGATATGCTTGCACAAGCTTCTGAAATTGCGTGATGACTTGGCTAAACTGACCTGTGGCCATGGCATCCGTATAACCAGAGAAAGTATGTATAAGAAGCGGTACAATATGGCCCTTTGGTCTCCCTTACACGAAGTAGCAGCGTCCGGTTTACTGACCAATATGCAAATTATACTGGCCTATGAAGAGCCTGCCGATAGCGTGTATCATTGTGTCTTCGATACTGAACATGACCTTTGTCTCTATGGATTTCTCCACGATACAGCGAGCGGACGCAACCATCCTGGAGCGTCTGATGGCATAACACCACTACACGTAGCAGCTTCCAGAGGTAGAGTAGCTATGGCTAAGTACCTTATCGAAACATGGAACGTGGACCCGCAGACAGAGACCACACATTTTAAGTTAAATGCGCTGGACTTTGCACTTATGTTCGATCATAAAGAGATGGCTTTGTATCTCATGGAAGAACAGGGTCTCAAGCCCCGTATCACCGAGAGCCACCGCAGTGCCTGGCGTGCTAACGAAGTGTTACGGCAGTCTGTAGACATCGTTATCAATGGCTACGCATCCATAGAGCAAAGGTATCCGCTGCAGTTTAGCATATACAGCGCACAGCATATCTCCGAGATTATCAAGGGCCCAGTAAGCTCGGAAGTCAATAGGTCAGACGAACGAGGCAGAACCCCCTTGTATTGGGCTATATCCCGGTTGCGACGTAAGGCAATCGAGGGCATAGAACTGGTACAATACCTGATTGAGGAGCAACACGCTAACCCAGTGGTGCAAGATCATCAGGGTAGCACGCCTTTTCATCACGCAGCTTTGAGTGCCAACTTAGGGTTGTTAACCTACCTGATGGATATGCCGCATATCGTAGGTAGGCTACCTCAGCCACGTGCTGCATCGTGGCATACCTTGCATAAGATTAGATTGCTCTTTACTGCGGATCAGCAGAACGACACAGCACATACACTGGCTACCCACCAAGAAAAAGAGAATGACCTTACAGAACCCGTAGCACATATTTTGTACAAAGAAGCTCATCAAAGCCTTGTATCCTTGGCACAAATGGTCTTACGAGAACAAAAACGTGTCGCTGCGTGATGTAGACGCGGTGCTCATCGTCGTACATCATCTAGGCTAGCCCCCACTACCAAGTCAATGACTGTACCCTGTACAACGTATGCCCCAGGCGCAATGGGCTCTCCTTGATAGTACTGCGCCAATACAGCATTCTCGGCAATATCGGGCACATAGGTGACCGTACCCGTGGTTAATCCACAGTTTCGTAAGAGCACTTGGGCATGGTCGAAGGAGCTATCGACCAGATTAGGTACACGTACGTCAGGAGGTTGGGCAGCATTCAAGGTAAGGTAAATGCTACGCCCTTCTTTGACATGAGCACCCGCTTGGGGATACTGCGTGAGCACGACTGAGGGGGGGTAATGGGTGGAATAGGCCGTGGCTGCGTTGATACTGAACCGCAAGTTACGTTGAGCTAAAAACTCGTGCAACGCATCTGCATGCACACCTGTCAGGTCGGGTACAGTTACAAACTGATTGTGCTGGGTTATGGCAGGAAGTACCCAGCTAAAGAATGACACCACGGTGCTGCACAAGACGGCCATCATCAGGCTCAAGTGCAGCGCTAATGCCCTTAAGAGACGGGTATTCCAGATCATAAGTCGAAGAGCGCTGGTGATATTTCTGCAAGCTGTATTGGATAATGGCGTGTATAAAATCAAATGGCCTGTAGCCATGTAGCGCACACTGATGAAATATACACGTGGCCGGTGTCATACCGGGTAGCGTATTGACCTCAATGATCCACGTCTCTATGTGCGTGGGGCTGTAAACCTTCACAAAAGCATCAATACGCGCATAGCCTTCTAGGTCGAGAACTTGGGCTACATTGGCTAAATCTACTTTGACCTGGTCAGTTATTTGCCGATTGACAGTAGGGTCAGGGTGAAAACAGGCTGGGGTTATGTTTTGCCCCTCCCCTGCCAGAAATTTTTCTTCTAGCGTCAGTATCTCTCCGCGGGCTAGGGTCTCTGAGGGTTCGAACAATTCATAGTGCCGCTTGCCGGCAGCGTCTAAATGGGTCAATAATCCGCCGGTGATTTCTAAAAAATACGCGGCATCCTCTTTCTCTACGAGAGCCTCTATAAGGAACTGGTCGCGTTTGGGGAAATCAATATTTGGCTTCAAACGCAGCATGGACGTATGATAGGTGGTCAGGGCTGCGGACGTCCCAAAGATGGCGGAAGCATAGGCCTGTAGCATGGCCCTATTTTTAATCTTGACAACGGCAGTACTACAGCCTTCGTCTGTGGGCTTAGCAATCACCGGATAGCTAAACTGCATCTCAATGGCATGTGTGAGGGCAGATGGCTTCTGCTTCCAAACTGATTTCTTAACCAGCATCTGGTCAGCTACACAAAACCCTTGGGAGCGTAGATATTGATTGGTTTTGAACTTATCCATCGTCACGTGCGAACATGCTACCCCAGATCCGTTGTACGGGATATCATGCTGCTCCAGTATGGCTTGCAAAATACCGTCCTCCCCAGGGCGCCCGTGCAGTGCAATAAATACAACATCGACACACTCGGCCAAAGCTGCATAGCTGATACGATGGGGCTGACTGTCTGCTTTGCCAGCATACTTGTGGGTAATACCGGCTACCTCGCGGCGTATTGGCGCCATAGTAGCTTCTTGCACTGAACCGGATACCTCTCTAAGCTTTTCATGAATATCATCCGCACTGTCTTTGAGCAGCAAGTTGAGCGGCAAGATAAATAGCTGATGGTTTTCTGATGTGCCCGAAAGAAAGATAGGTATAGGCGTATATAGTACGGAAGATGCGAGCTTTTCGTACACATTTCTGCCACTTTCTACAGAAATGTGACGTTCCGACGAAAATCCTCCCATAATGATACCGATGCGTATGCGCTTGCTAACATACGTGTGGTGATGAGCGTACGGCCTATGCATCTATAGAAAGACTAGATCATTGCAGGGACTGATCTGCGGGTTTCGGTCAGAGATTGTTGAGAACCAGGAGAATTGTCTAGACAAATCTACAAAAAGTTAGCGCAATGTAGGCCCGTAGGCCCAGCGCGTGGGTGTGCGGCGGACTGTATAGGACAGCTATAGGGTTGCAATGCGCAAAGATAGGGTAGCTTAGCTTGGCATTTGCATATATTTCGTGCATGTAGGGTGATCTAGGCTGCACAGTGTACAGCACAACTCCCTAAAGGATTAAGTGGGTATCGTATCTAATGCGTGCGCATCTGCACGTTGTAATAGCTGTGGGGGCATGGTCTTACTCGTCCTGGCACCCAGCATCTGGATTTTCTGCGCTTTGCTGATCAGGTTATCTCTACCGTCAGACAAGGTTTTCATAGCATCTGCATACACCCGTTGGGTATGGTCTATATGCTTGCCTACTTGCTGCAGATCTTCTACAAACTTCACGAACTTGTCGTACAACTTCCCGCTTTGGTGCGCAATCTGCAAGGCATTTTGGTTCTGGTATTCATGCTTCCACAAGTTAGCGATGGTACGTAGCGTAGCCAGTAAGGTCGTGGGGGAGACAATAATGATGTTCTTTTCGTAAGCCTCATTAAAAAGTGTGGGGTCATGTTGGACAGCTAGGCTAAAAGCAGGTTCTACAGCAATAAACATCAGTACGAAGTCCAATCCGGACAGGTTGTACTGCATCTGGTAGTTTTTCTCACTGAGTGTCTTGATATGTTTACGCACAGACTGCAGATGCTTTTTGAGTTGTGACGCGCTCTCTTCCTCATTTTCAGTGCTAAAAAACTGCTCATAATTGACCAGAGAGATCTTCGCATCGATAATGAGATGCTTCTCGTTAGGGAGTTTGATAATGACATCTGGCTGATAGCGCTTACCATCTGTAGCTACCCAAGCTGCTTGTACACTATACTCACGATCTCTAACCAAGCCTGATTTCTCCAGAATACTTTCCAAGATAAACTCACCCCAATTGCCCTGCATTTTCGTATCGCCCTTGATGGCCCGGGTCAAGTTAGCCGCCTCTTGCGTGATCTGAGCGTTGAGATCATGGAGCTTTTTGATTTCCGTTCGCAGGGCTACGCTACGGGCCAATTCTTCTTTGTTCGTTTCTACCACTTGGCGCTCAAACGTTTGTATACGCTCCCCGAGCGGTTTGAGTAGGCTTTCCAGCTGAGTCTTATTCTGGTCTGTAAACTTTTGACTTTTCTCTTCCAGCAGGTCATTTGCTAAGTTCTTGAACTGGACAGCCAGGCGCTCTTCCGTCTGCACCAGGGTCTGCTTTTGATCAGCCAGTTTTTCTTCTAGGTTGTGATTGGTAGCGGTCAGCCTGGATAGATGTGCGGTTAGCTCTAATATTTTTGCTTGTGCTTGTGCTACGTCTGCCTTTTGCGCGGCCACGGCTTGCTGGCCCTGATCTAGCTGTACGTGCAGCACCTTACTGGCGGTGCTCAGGCGTATGTACACTAGCCCCCCTGTGAGTAGGGCGCCTAACCCAAATCCGATACCCAAGTGTATCCAAAGCACGTCACTTAGGTTTGGCTGGGTAGCACTGTGCTAGAAAATACAACCCAATTTTGAGGCACATACGTCATACAGATAGCCCGGGAAGCATGGCGATCACTTCGAGCATACGTATGGCCACATCTGCATGCCGCCTCATTAAATCAGCAGGTGTCAAACACTGTCTGTTTCGCACATACGGGTTGGCCCCATAGGACAAGAGTAACTTAGCCATGGAGATCATATTGTGACTTGCTTCGCCTTGCTTGTGTATTTTAATGGCTATATGTAGGGGGGTATTACCACTTTTGTCAGTAGGATGTAAATCTGCACGATACTTCGAGAGTACTTCCACAACTTGGCAATGATTTCTTTGCACAGCCATATGCATAGGTACTTGCTTGTACCTGTTATAAATATCAGGATCCGCGTCGTGCTTCATGAGCAGCTCTACTAGGGCGATATCTGAGTTTTCGCCCAAGACAGCCAGATGTAAAGCAGTATTCCCTAGGTCGTCCATGGCATTGACATCGGCCCCTCCTACTAAGAGTAGGCTTATGATTGAGAGGGGTACCTGCCGTTTGAGTGCATGGTGCAATAGCGTATAGCCTGTATCATCGTGTACGTCTAAAGATGTGCCTTGCTCAATCAAATATTTTACGACAGCCGGTCTCTCATATATAATGGCTATAAACAGTGGGGAGTAAATCAACCGAGCTGCGCCTCCTGCACGCAAAATATAGAAATGATCATGCATGTCTTTGTCGTACCCACGCTGCATTACTTGGAGTATTTCGTCATCGGATTGATTAACTTCTTGGATCAATGCAATGAGTGTTGATACAAATGTATGCGTTTGTGGACTACGGATTTTATGGGCGTATTGTACGATCTCGTCTCTGATTCCGGTGTCTTCGATACAGTCCATAGGCGTACGTCCCAAACTATCCTGCACATCTAGTCTAGCCCCATGTTTTATGAGACACTTGATAGCACGCACCTTCTCCCAATTATGTGGTGCCTGGGCCGCTACATGAAGCAAGGTTTGGCATATGCCCTCTTCGGTTAATTTGACATCAGTAGGCCAGTGGCGTTGAGCAAGATAATGAACGACCTGAGATCTATTTTGCTTGAGGGCCTGATACAAAGGGAGGCGCTCTAGGTCTTTTCTAGGGTTGATGAGCAATTGCCCATTCTCTGGGCAGCAAGCTAAGTAGCATGCCTGGATACCGGCGTTGCAGTGCCCGTGGTTAACGATACAACGTATACTTTTTAATGATCGGGATTGCTTAATGGCCCAGCTGAGAAACTCCATGCGCATAGCGAGGCGGTGCATCCATTTATAGTGCTGGATGAGGTATCGCACACATTTGGGATTATCACTGATCACAGCCCAGTGGAGTACATTCAATCCGGTTGAGTCATTTTGATATATGTTAGCTCTATGTTCTAAAAGCAGTTGGAGCATTCGCGGGTCATCATGGTAGGTGGCAGCTAAATGTATAGGCGCACGCTTGTTGTCCTTGCTATTGGCCTGGTTGGGGTTAGCACCATGTCGCAAAAGTATTGCTGTGATTTCTAGGTGACCCTCTTGCACGGCGAACTCTAAGGGGGTACGCCCTTCTGCATCTGCCCATTCTAAGTTAGGTTTATGACTTAAAAGCATTTGTACTACCTCGGCTCTACCTGCCCTGACGGCAGTTATGGTTGGGGTCTGTCCTTGATTGGTGGGCCGGGCAAAACCCAAGATTTCTTCGGCTTGAAAATTGACGCTTCGATTAAGCAACGGGAAGTATTCTTGCAATAAATAACGCATACACTTCGTACTCCCATACCAGGCAGCATACGTCAGCGGGGTATGGACTTCTCCAAAGAGCGTTTCGTCAGGATCTTTTACAACCAGGTTGCTGGAGGCAAGCCCAGGATACTGGATCAGGTGATAGGAGACGTTTTGCAAGTCATTTTCCCGGAGGGCATCCCAAAAGATAGAGATACTATCATCTGGGATCGTACCCGCGGGTAAAATAGGGTCTTGGTAGCTCCTGCAACCCAGCACGCCGAGCGCTATGATGAGCAGTAGCCATGCATTTTTCGTTTGGTACATAGTATAAAGGTAATCTATAGTGGATTCGTAGTGACGCGCTAATTTAGGAAAAAGCGCTAAAGTATATTATTTTGGAAAAAAATACGCCAGAAAAATGAGTGCTTTTTGCCTATTAATATCTACTGTCTTACTGACATGGCATGCTAGGCTTCGGCCTTTGGCCATAGGAAGCTTCTGCCTGTTTCTGGTTGCTGGTGTTTATTCGAATTGCCTACAGCTTAGTGCTGTAGGTATAGCCGTCATCCTAGCAGCTCTTATTCACTCGAGCCAACATCCCAATCGCTACCGCAAGCTCGTTGGCTCGGTCTTCATGGTGGTACTAACCCTGTTACTCTTCATCCATAGGGTTCCTGGATTTAACAACGTCAAGGTCTGGGATGCGATTCAACTTAGCAGCAATTCAGCACCTTTCACCCTATTTCTCAATTTTGACAAGCCACTATTCGCTGTACTCTTCCTCCTCTTTTTTGGCAAAAGACTGACCCTGAAAAGTACTTGGCCGCGATACGTAGCGGGTGTATCCCGATCTTTGCTGCCCTTGATTTGTATACTAGTTACGGCAGGTGTGGCTACCCGATTCATCACCTTTGACCCCAAGTTTACGACAAATTATATCTTATGGGCAGTCAATAACCTGCTTGTAGTCTGCGTAGGGGAAGAGGTATTCTTTAGAGGATACATCCAAAGCATGTTGTGTACACTTTTCTCCAGATGGACATATGGCGAATGGGCGGGTCTTATATTAGCATCACTCTTTTTTGGCGCAGCCCATTTTGCAGGCGGGCTAGGGTATGTGGTTTTGTCGTCTCTAGCAGGTTTCTTTTATGGTTTAGCTTATAAGTACACAAGGACCATTGAAGCATCCGTTCTAGTTCATTTTTTACTCAATTCGATACATTTTTTGTTTTTTAGCTATCCCTACTACTGGACGGCTTCCTGATCATAGGCTAATGTTTCGATTTGCATCAAATCTAGTCCTGTCCATTTACTGATTTGCTCACTGTTTACCTTTTCGCGAAGCATATTTCTGGCTATGCTTAACTGGTTTTCTTGCTTACCTTCTACTCTACCTTCTACTCTACCTTCTACTCTACCCTCTTCCCTACCTTCTACTCTACCTTCTTCCTTACCCCCATCCCACAACTTCTGTGCTGCTGTCATAATTTCCTCCTTCTTTTCTGGCGCTATTGCTATAATCGCTTTTTTAAGCTCTGCTGGGTCATCTTTTGCTTCTACACCTAGCATGTAATGTATACCGCTCACCCAATATGAACGCTGGCTCAATCGACGAATCATGTCCGGATTTGACTTGATCCACGGTAGAAAACTGCGTTGAATACCCTGCTTCAACAGAATCTGCAACATATCAGCTGTACCATGCTGCATTAACTCAGCTTCTGAAAAAGTGTTCAGGTCAACCAATATCAACGTAAAAGGGTTGCCCATGCACTGCCTAGCGAGCACTGGGTCTTCAAAACAATCGTACAAGTCAATGGAATACGGATACGGAGTCCTCTTGCCAGCATAAAGACAAACATTGGCAATGATGGGTAGTTCCTTATGCCGCTGTTCCAAATGTTGCCCCATGAGAGCTGTGTCATACTGCGTCACACGAAAGGGTAATAACCGATCGGGAGTGCTCTGATGCTCCACCAAAGCATAGATATGGGTATCACTGTTTCGTACCGTACACTGCCATACCATATCTGCATGTAGGTGCGAGAGACCTTCCTTGACTACGCTCTTGTTGACATGCCGCATCGTATCCCAATCAGGTAGGTTTTTTATATGCTGTGGCAGGTGCTTTTTCAGTAGATGTATAGCCACGCCCGCATCTGCCATGCTTTTCTTAAACAAGGCATCGTGCGGGCTGTGTAATATTTGTAAAAGTTCTTCTTTAGGCTGCTGCATGGGACATTTAATCTACAAAGCTTATCCTAGTTCAACCCCATACGTTCTAACAACATGGAGGCTATGACTTCTCCGCAGTTGTGCTGCCTGGCTAGGTCTAGGAGTATACCAACATCTGGGTCACCTGCATTTAGATCTAACCTGGGGTCATGTAGCAAGATCTCTATGGCTTCTTGTTTTTCATCACTGTAGCAAATGGATAAATGTAAAGGGGTATGCCCTTCTGAATCTCTCAGATTTAGGTTTACCCGCTCATCGGCAGCCAATATAGCTAGCACTTTTAGCGCATCACACCACACTACCGAGTGTATGGGTGCATCACCCTCTAGGTTCTGTATATCGGGTCGTATGTCATGACGCTCCAGCAAGGCCCTGGTTATTGAGACCATGTTAGCTGGCGCCGCTAGGTGTAAGGGCGTGTTACCTAGTTTGTCTTGCGCATTGACATTGGTTTCGCTACTGCGCAAGAGTTGTTGTACTAAGCTCAAGGAACGTAGTTCAATGGCTCTGTGTAAGGGCGTATTGCCATGACTGTCTTCTACATTCAAATCTATCTTGGGGTGTTCTAACAAGGCCTGAACAAGATCTTGCTTAGCAGCGGATACCGCCATGTGTAAAGGTGCCTCACGCTTTTTATTCTTTACATTCGGCTTTAGCAAACTATGTTCCCTATATTCTAGCATTTCTTTTGCCATAGCTGAGCGATCTGACATGATAGCAAAGTGCAATGCAGTATTCCCATCTCTGCTCTTGGCATTAACATTGGTCTTACGGAACGCCAGGAGATGCCTTAGTATATGCAGCAATTTATTGTACAAATGTTCTGCTAGGTCAAATCCTTGGACCACAATCATATGAAGGGGTGTAAATCTACTATCGCCCATGCGTTGATTGACATTTACCTCAGGGTAGGACAAGAACAACTCTTCTAGCAGCACCGGATTATGAAGAAGTGGAAATATACTATCGCCCATGCGCTGATTGACATTTACCTCAGGGTAGGATAAGAACAACTCTTCTTGCAGCGCCGGATCTTGCAGCACTAGATCTTGCTGCTCCATAAAAACGTGATGCATCAGTGTATAACCTTGCGACGATGTCTTCACATTATTAATATTAGCTCCCATATTTATGAGTGTCCGGAAAAGCCTCTTCTCACGTCGGATAATAGCCCAATGCAGCATCGTCTCTTCACCCGACTTGATATCGTTGTCTAGCGCACTGACATAGTCAGTGGCTAGCCTGTCTAGCAGTGCTGGCGTGTCATAATCATCTCGAGGTAGCCGATCTAGCTGATCTTTTACTACTTCAAACCTTCGCAGTCTACGGGGTTCACGTAAATGATCCAGGTAGGCATCTAACTCGTCACGAGATGGCGCATCTAGCAGCGGTAAGAACTCATCTGTATAACGATACCCCCCTTGGTCCACAAGGACTTTTATTATCCCTACCTGGTTGAGCTCAGCTGCCCGCTCCAGTGGCGACTTGCCATTTACGTCGCGTGCATTGATGTCGGCTCCATACCTTACGAGTAACTCAACGATAGACTGACTGTGCATTACAATAGCCATATTCAGGGGTCTATTGCCTGATACATCCTCAGGGTCCACATCCGACCCCAGGTCCAAAATGAGCCTTACCAGCTCTATATCATCCTGCAAAACAGCCACATGAAGGGGGGTCATACTATCCTTGAACCGAAAGTTAATGTCTGTCTCAATCTCTGTTCCATACGCATCTGTTATACACTCGTCTACCACATAGTCAAAAAGCAGCCTCACTAGGTCTAACCTGGCTGTACAGGGCTGTACAAGGGCTCTATACAAGCAGGGAGTACCTTCTACATCATAATTGGGTAGGTAGGGATTGGCTCCATGGGACATCAGCAGCTTTACCATTGCTAGGTCTTTTTTCAGGATAGACCTAGCTAGAGGACGCCAACCTAAGGTGCGGTCTACACTGTTCGGATTGGCTCCATGCTCCAGGAGACACTTTGCCACATTGATGTAGTTTCTAGACAGGGACAGATCTAGGGGTGTAGAGCCGTTTTTGGAATCTTGCACCTCTAGATCTACGGGTTGCAAATCCCCAACCAGTATAGCCTCTACAACTAAGGCATTTTGGGTAGCCACGCCTACATGTATAGGGGTACTGCCGCCCAGCTCGCCTACGGCTTGATCAAAGTGCATGTTGACAGGAGCACCACTTGCTACAAGGAGCTGGACTACATCCACATTTTGGAATATAAGGGCCATCAGCAAGGCCGTGTAGCCCGCATTTGGGGGCCTGATATTTTGTATATCAGATGGAATCGCAAACTTGATCTTATCGATTTTATAATCTTCACCTAAGGCACCATACGCATCCAACATATTTCTGACAGCCTGTATGTCTTCTAGGCTGATAGCATACATCAGGGGCGTGCAATAGATACTACCTGGCAATATAAGAGGATATTGGGCAGCTATAATCAATGGATCTGTGGTTTCCAATGCATCCATATCTACGTCTAGCCCAGTCATGCCTTGGGGCTGCATAACTTTTACCAGGCACTGCCCATAGTGCTCTTCTAGATGATCATGATCCGACAAAAGAGGGCCCAGGATATTTCTTTCTGCCATCTGCGCCTGGTATTGCACTTCATCAGGAACGTGTACATGGCAGCTTACAGCTGCAGTAAGCGCAGCTACTAGTGTTAATAAGCTAGCTTTACGTTGTGTATTCGGGATATTCATATTGACCAAAAGGTTCTCAGTTGTATCATCTCCTAGGCATTGCCACGAGTGTCTAGCTCATGGACATACGTTCTAGGAACATAGATATTAAGGATTCTTCACTGCCATATTCTTTGGCTAAGTCCAAGGCCGTGTCACCATCTTCATCGCTTATACTTAGATCTAGCCTGGGGGTACGCAGCAGCATCTCTGCAGCCTCTCGTTTTTGCCTACCGTAGAGAATAGCTAAGTGTAGAGGCGTGTACCCTTCCAGATCTCTTATGTTCAAGTCTACCCGATCATCTGACAACAAGATAGACAATACGCTCAGGGCATTGCAATATATTACTGAATGTATGGGCGCTGCGCCCTCCCGGTTCTGTATATTGGGTCGTATATCATGGCGCTCCATCAAGGCTCTGGTTATTGAGGACATATTGCCCAGCGCTATTAGGTGTAAGGGTGTATTACCCAACTTGTTTTGCACATTGACATTGGTCTTATCCCTGGCCAAGCATCGCTGTACCAAACTCAGGGAACGCATTTCAACAGCCCTATGCAAAAGAGTGTTACCTTGACTGTCTTCTACGTTAAAATCTACCGTACGATGCGCCGACAATAGCTGCACGAGATCTCGCCTATGAGCTGCGAAAGCTATGTGTAAAGGGGTATATCCATTCCTGTTTTTCAGGTTGACAGCTATCCGAGGTTGCTCTAGCAGCAAGCTTAGGCATTGCAAGGCTTTGTCGTTGCTCACCTTATCATGACATTCTATAGCCTGCCGCAAGGCTATGTGCAAAGGTGCCTCTCCTTGATTATTTCTTATATTTATCCTGGCCAAATTATGTCCTAGAATAGCTTTTGTCATTTTCGGACGATTTAGCATAACGGTAAAGTGCAAGGCCGTATTACCATCTTTGTTTTGTGCGTTGACATTTGTCCTGGGGCAGGATAGCAGACAGCGCAATATACTCAACAGGTTGTTATAGGCTTTTTCGTGCTCTGATAGATCAAATCCTTGTATAACGGCTAAGTGCAGGGCTGTGCAGCCAGTATCATACATGGGGTAATTGACATTTACTTCAGGGTACAATAGAATTTGTTTTACCAGTGCCAGGTTTTGTCGTTCTGTGATAGCACCACAGAGAAGCGTGTTGATATCGGCTCCATACCTTACGAGTAGCTTAACGATAGATGGGCTGGGCGCTTCAATAGCCATATGCAGGGGTGTACTGCCTGACGCATCCTTCGGATCTACGTCTGACCCCAGGTCCAAGATGAGCTGTACCAGCTCTATATCAGCCTGCAAAACAGCCACATGGAGAGAGGTCAGACCGCCTGAAAATCGGAAGTTAATATCTGTCTTAATCTCCGTCTCATACAAGTCTGTCACACACGCATCGATTACATAGTCAAAAAACAGCTGCACAAGGTCCAATCTAACTGTACAGGGCTGTACAAGGGCCTTGTATAAAGATGTTGTTTGCATGGTATCAGCATCCGCCAGATAAGGATTGGCACCGTAGGACAACAATAATGCTACCATCGCTGGGTCTTTTTTTAGGACAGCTCTAGACAAAGGACGCCAACCTAAGGTGTGGTCTACACGGTTCGGGTCCGCTCCATACTCCAAGAGGCACTTTGCCACATTCATGTAATTTCTAGACAGGGACAGATCTAGGGGTGTGGATCCGTTTTTGGAATCTTGCACCTCTAGCTCTACGGTTTGCAAAGCCCTAACCAGCATGGCCTCCACAACCAACGCATTTTGGGTAGCCACGCCTACATGTATAGGAGTACTGCCACCCAGCTCACCTATGGCTTGCTCAAAGTGCATGTTTATAGGAGCACCATTTGCTACAAGGAGCTGGACTACATCCACATTTTGGAATATAAGGGCCATTAGCAAGGCCGTGTAGCCCGCATTTGGGGGCCTGGTATTTTGTATATTGGATGGAATCGAAAACTTGATCTTATGGAGCTTATGGCCCTTACCTAAGGCACCATACGCATCCAACATATTGTTGACAGCCTGTGTGGCTCCTAGTCTGATAGCATACATCAGGGGTGTGAAATAGCTGTAACCTGACGAAGTAAAGGGGTACTTAGCTGCTAGGATCAATGGATCTGTCGTTTCTAACGCATCTAGATCTAGGTCTACCTGGATATCGTCCTGGGGCTGCATAACTTTTACCAGGCACTGCCCATGGTGCTCTTCTAGATGATCATGATCCGATAAAAGAGGATGCAGGATATCTCTTTCTGCCACCTGCACCGTATGGTATAGTGCTTCATTAGGGGTATGCACATGACAGCTGGCAGCTACAACAAGTACCATCATGAGTGTTACACAACCTGTCTTACACGGTATATTTTTGGTATTCATAATGAATCAGTAAGGGTTACCTTACTGGTTGAGGACCACATCTAACACTTCTCTCAAGGGTACTCGCTGCCCATCTTTGAAAGGCACAATCCAGGCGCTAGTTATACCCATATTGCGCAGGCCTTTTTTAAGCCGATCGGCCTGATGGTAGTTCCGGAAGTGGCCTAGGGTGTACTTATTGACGCCTTCTATCTTTTCCTGCACTAGGTTGGGTTGCTGATTATCACTCACCAACACTGGCGCTAAATCTTCTTCTTTGCTAGCACTTATCTGCACCCTGAAGACGACACCTCTAATAAAGGCCTTACCAGTCTGAGGATCTACACCATATCTGGCATCCCATATACCGTTGACAAAGACTCTTCCACTAGCTGTGTCAACGCAATAGTTATCGGGTGATAGATCGTCCAAGCTGGGGGGTATATCGCCCTGGCTTAGGGTAGCTTGCCGTAGGGTATCCAACTGATGCTTGAGTTCCTGCATCTGGCTTCGGTACTTTTCGGCAGCTTTTGCTTTTTCTTCGCTCGATGTAAGTTTTACCAACAGCTCCGCTAGCGTGACATCCATCTTCCGATTCTGGGTCTTCAATCTATGGTTCTCTTCTATCAGATCTTTCAGCTGTAAAGGCTCCATGTCGGCTTTGTACTGCTGCCACTTTTTTATCAAATCTTTCTCTTCTTGTACCGCCGTTTTACGCCTTTCGGTAGGTTGCCGCCTTGGACCATCTCCTGGTTTCTGATGGGCCTTCCTTGGCCCGCTTGCAGCCGATCTCGAAGGCTGTGCTACCGGTTTCGCAAACCTTGCAGCCTTTGTTGCAGCTTTAGGGCTGTTCTTTTTGGCCTTCTTAGGCTGTGTCCTCACACGAGCAGACCTAGATGATCCTGGACCCGTAGAGGTTTTTATGTTACGGATGACTTGTTTTTCGGGTTTGACGCCCGGTGCACCTTGTGCATGTGGGGCAAGAGACACCACGATAAGTAGGGCAGCGATTTTCTTCATGTTTCGGCTTTAAGATTGGTTAATAATAGGACCTCGACGGCAATATAGACAGGGGGTAAGATATGTCCAAACGTCAGTAGGGCATACCTGCAATAATAGCCATTTTCTGCTTGCTAATCTGTTTAGCCCCTGTGCTCCACAGACGTGGCATAGTCTGCCAGGTGCCATTCTGTTACTTGGCCAGCCAAGGTCACATGGCTGCCTACAGTAGAATTCTGGAGATGTACATGGCTGATCAGCGTGTGTTCCTGCACAATACTATGCTGGATACAAGTATTACGTAGCTGACTATAGTCTCCTACGGAAACGTAGGGGCCGACGATAGCATGGTCAAGGCTAACTTTTTCCCCCAAATACACAGGAGGTATAATCAGGCTGTTGTGGAGCTGCACTGTAGGCGCCACCAAGGGCTGGGTTTGTTGAGCAGCGCTAAGCAGGTGCTGGTGCGCATGCAATAACGCGGCTTTGTTACCACAATCTAGCCACTGGTCTACCGTATGTGTGGCAAATGGCCTGCCCTCTTTTTGCATGGCGGCTAGTACAGCTGTGAATGGATATTCACCCTCCTGGAGAATACCCCGCGCCAGACATGCCTGAATGGCTTCGTGTAGGTGGTACCCTTCTCTAAAGTAGTAGAGACCCACCATGGCCCAAGGACTGACAAAGCTAGTCGGTTTTTCTACAAAATCAACAATCCGCTGTTGTTTATCCAATACTACAACGCCGAAGGCGGATGGATTTTCTACCTGCTTTACCCAGATGATGTTTTCTTGGGGGTTATCTAGCAGCACACTAGCCTCAAACAGGGTGTCTACAAAGGCAATGAGGACTTCTCCAGCTAGTAAGCTGCTGGCGCAAGAGATGGCATGCGCCGTACCCAAGGCAGTAGGCTGTGTGTAAAAGTGAGGCCTAGCCCCCACACGTTGCGCAATGGCGGCCAGGGCAGCTTCTAGGGGGGGCTGACGTTGGCTCAATACAAACCCAATATCGGCTATCCGGCCCGCACACAGGGTCTGTAGCTGTTCTATCTGGTGCGCTACGATGGGCTTCCCTAAGAGGGAAATGCATCCTTTGGGCTGATGCAATGTATGCGGCAACATACGCGTACCGCGGCCCGCCATAGGGATAATGACCTTAATCACAGGACTTGTAGGTAGCTCAAGTTACACCCGTACTGCCGTAGCCACGTGTACCCCTAGTCGTTGCATCGAGTACCTGTACAGGTAACCAACGAATCGAGACATACTGACTCACGATCAGCTGCGCAATGCGTTCGCCATTGTGGACTGTAAAGGGCTGGTCAGATAGATTGATTAAGAGTGCGTGAATTTCGCCCCGATAGTCTGAGTCAATAGTACCTGGGCTGTTCAGTACCGTAATGCCATGTTTGAGCGCAAGTCCGCTCCTGGAGCGGACTTGCGCCTCCGTACCTGGCGGCAGAGCTATGTGTATTCCAGTACCTATCAAGGCTCTTTGCAGGGGCTGCATAACAATGGGGGCTGCTGTGTAGGCCCTTAAATCCAAGCCACTGGCACCCGCCGTGGCATAGGCTGGAAGGGGATGTTGGGTATGGTTGACGATTTTTACTTCCACAATAACCTCAGCAGTGTAGGGCAGCCCGTAAGGCTTGGACAACTTTATTTACGTTGGGCAAGGTTTCTTGTACCAAAGTGGGGGCATACGATAGCGGCACATCTGCGCTATTGACCTTCTGTATGGGAGCGTCTAGGTAGTCAAAGGCATGCTTCTGGACCTGATAAGCTATTTCAGAGGCTATGGAGCCCAGCGGCCAGGCTTCTTCTACAATTACCAATCGGTTCGTTTTTTGTACAGATGCAAAAATGCAAGCGAGATCTAATGGCCGCACAGTCCTGAGATCGATCAGCTCTACAGATACATCTTGGTCTTGCAGTGTGCGCGCCGCCTCCCCAGCTACTTTCATCATTTTGCCAAACGAAACCAGCGTCACATCATGGCCAGATGTAACAACTTGGGCCTGCCCAATGGGCAGACAATAGGTGTCTTCGGGCACTTCGCCTTTGTCACCATACATGAGCTCTGATTCCATGAAGATGACAGGGTCATCGTCTCGGATGGCTGACTTGAGCAAGCCCTTGGCATCGTACGGATTGGCAGGGACTACTACTTTGAGCCCTGGACAGCTGGCATACCAACTCTCAAAATTTTGGGAGTGCTGTGCGCCTAGCATGCCCGCATTGCCGGTAGGCCCTCTAAAAACAATGGGTATGCAAAACTGCCCCCCCGACATACTGCGTATCTTAGCGGCCGAGTTAATGATGGGATCAATGCCGACAAGAGAAAAATTAAAGGTCATAAACTCTATGATGGGGCGTAGACCATTCATAGCTGCCCCGACGCCGAGCCCCGCAAAGCCCAGTTCAGAGATGGGGGTATCTATGACACGCTGTGGGCCAAACTCGCTCAGCATACCCTCACTCACCTTGTAGGCCCCATTGTATTCAGCGACTTCCTCACCCATCAGGAAAATGGTAGGATCTTGAGCCATTTCTTCGCTCATGGCTTCGCGAAGGGCTTGCCGAAAAGATATCTCTCGCATGGTGGAATGCAGCTAGTGTAGCTGCAAAGATAGCCATGGCATAGTACAAACTCGGCATCCCATGCCATCATGTACTTGCCCTGACCCAATAGGCATCGTGTTATTGCGGATAGAAATACTGGTTGATAGCTGTCCTAAGTTCTTGTGCTGAGAGGTTATTCTCTAGCATGCCCTTTCTAGCCACTGAGATTTCACCCGTCTCTTCCGAAACCACGAGTACCAAGGTGTCTGTCACTTCTGACATACCAATGGCTGCCCTGTGCCTGATCCCGAACCGGGCCGATAAACTTTGTTGTTCTGTAACGGGTAATATACATCGGGCCGCCACGATTTTGCCCTGGTAGATAATCACGGCCCCATCGTGCAGCGGGCTTTTATTGTGTAGGATAGCTAAGAGCAGCCGCTTGGAGACAACACTACTGAGGGCCTCGCCAGATTCTATATAAAACTTCAAATCAGCATGCTTAGACAACACAATGAGCGCCCCTGTGTTTGTCCTGCCCAGTGCTTTAGCAGCTTCTATGATGGCGGTTATGGTATAGGAGGTAGATTCGTCTCTTTTTCTAGTCCAGAGATAGTACCTGGGCCACGCTTTGCTACCTTTGGTAAAGGGGGTGCTGAGCAAGGAAAGAAACTTACGTATCTCGTACTGAAACAATATGAGGATAGCCAACGTACTCACATGCATCAAATGGCCCAATAAGTATGTCAATAAAGGCATTTGCGTGGCTTTCGCTATCCTGTACAGGGCGTACAAGAGGAGGCCTCCTAGACAGATGCGGAAGGCTAATGTATCCTTAATCAGCCTGTAGACCTGATAGACCAATAACCCGACCAGTAACAAGTCCAGTAGATGGATGAATCGAACGGGTAGCGAAACCATGTTCAACAGCATAGGTAACAAAAATGGCTGGCACTGGGTCGGCTAGCTAAGGGGAGATAGGTTGTCTTCATGTTTAGAAATAGGGCGCTATTTTTGCAAAAGCCCGTCAAGTTACGAAAAATAGATATGACCCATCCTGTGCACCAGGTAAATCACGCATCTGCGGCCTAGCAGGCAGGTTATTGTCACAGGTTTTGGATACACATATGCCCCGACAACAGCCATCTCTCGCATCGTACAGCGATGTCATGCGGGTTTGCCAAGCAGTATTTCAGAAGAAGCACAAGGACTATGGCACGGCATGGCGTATCCTGCGGCTACCTGCTATCACAGATCAGATTATGATCAAAGCACAGCGCATCAGGTCGATCAGCGACAAGGGTCAGCAGCGGATTGTAGACAGCCTGCAAACGGAGCTCATCGGCATCATTAACTACGGTATCATTGCCCTTATACAGATTCGCCTGTCTGCCCACGAGCCCTTGCAGGTGCCCGAGGCAGACTTACAAAAACATTACGATAACGTAGTGGCAGAGACCATGCAGCTGCTAGAGGCTAAGAACCATGACTATGGAGAGGCCTGGCGCGCCATGCGTTGCAGCTCGATCATCGACATCATACTTATGAAGCTACTGCGCATCAAACGCATAGAGGACAATGCAAACCAAACATGTGCCTCGGAGGGGGTAGCCTCCAACTATCAGGACATTATCAATTATGCGGTGTTTGCGTCACTGAAGCAGACAGCACCGTGCCCCTAGGTAACCCCCATGTATCAGGTACTCAACGCAGGGATCAGCCTGGTATTTATAGGCTCTGGAGCCGCTAAGCTGAGTCAGGTATCCACATTTGCCCAAAAAATAGCGGATTATTGTGAAGTTTTTGCTACTGATCTCACAATCTTATTCCGTAAGCTAGCTCCTATGCGGTGGGCTATAGCCTGGACCCTATCTTGCGCAGAGGTTTTGCTGGGTATCAGCCTGCTATACGGCGGATGTTATGGACGATGTACTCGGGCCGCTCTACTGATATTGACCAGCTTCTTTATGGGCCTCACGTTGTATACAGCAGTGTACAGGCGGATGCCTACCTGCGGTTGCTTGGGTACCTACTTACCGCTAACCCCTTGGCAATCCTTCGGCAAAAGTGTCTTTATATGGATATCTTTGGTATTGCTGGAGCTACACCATACTGGACACTTGCCCTAAAAGATAGGCCATAACGACTACCTCAACCCGTACAGGTGCTACTCTTGCCTGGGGAAGAGTAGCCCATGGGGTCGTCCTGAGTAACCAGGCAATTCCTTGGCTCATTTGCCGCATACCTTACGTACTGGCATGTAGCTCCTGCGGTGATGGAGCGTAAGGCCAAGCTCTCGCAGGGCATGCCGATGGGCTTGTGTCGGGTAACCCATATTCTTTTCCCAAGCGTAGCCTGGATATTGCGCAGCTAGTGTACACATATAGGCATCTCGGTGCACTTTAGCCAAGACAGAAGCAGCGGCAATGGCACTCAGTTGGGCATCTCCCCGAATGATACACACATGCGGAATGTTTGGGTAAGGCTGAAACCGATGTCCATCGATAAGCAACAGTTCAGGAGGTTGTCTGAGGGCCGCAATAGCCCGGTGCATCGCCAGCCAAGTGGCGCACAGGATATTGATCTGATCAATCTCTTCGGGGCTTGCTGAGCCAATGGCCCAGTCGGCAGCTGCTTGCTGTATCGATTTGTTGACCTGCGATCGTTGGGCAGGGCTGAGCTGCTTAGAGTCATTGAGAAGCGGATGAAAGTAGTCTTTCGGAAGCACTACAGCCGCTGCCACGACAGGACCCGCCAAGCATCCTCGACCCACTTCATCACAGCCTGCCTCTACGCATGATAAACTGTAGTAGGGCTTGAGCATATGCGCTGTAACCGCATCAGCTGGAGACAAAGGTAGCGGTTGGGAGCCCCTTAGGGGAGTACCTCTTTTAAAAACTGCCCAGTGTAGCTACGTGGGTGTCTAGCCACTTCTTCTGGAGTACCTTCAGCTACGATTTGGCCGCCGTGTACTCCCCCCTCTGGCCCTATGTCAATGATATAGTCTACCGCCTTGATGATGTCTAGGTTGTGCTCTACAATAACCACCGTATTGCCTTTGTCAACCAGTTTGTGGAGTACGCCTAGCAAATGTTGAATGTCCTGAAAGTGTAACCCTGTGGTAGGCTCGTCCAGGATGTATAGTGTTTGGGAGGTATCGCGCTTAGCCAGTTCGGAGGCCAGCTTTACACGCTGCGCCTCACCGCCCGAGAGCGTTGTGGCATGTTGCCCTAGCGTAATGTAGCCTAGGCCTACATCATCCAAAGTTCGGATAACCTTGCGGATACCTGGGTACTTTTCAAAGAATGTGACACCATTGCTGACAGTCATGTCCAGCACGTCGGCTATGGATTTGCCTTTGTAGCGTACTTCCAAGAGCTGCCGATTGTAGCGCTTTCCTCGGCAGGTCTCGCAAAACACCTGTACGTTGGGCAAAAAATCCATTTCTATCACCTTCATACCAGCCCCTTGGCAAGTTTCGCACCGGCCACCTTTGACATTAAACGAGAAGTAACCGGGTTTGTAGCCCCGTGTTTTTGCCTCGGGCAAAAGGGTAAATAGATTACGGATGCCTGTGAATACACCTGTATACGTAGCCGGGTTGGAGCGGGGTGTCCTGCCGATAGGTTTCTGGTCTATTTCAATGACTTTGTCGATGTTTTCCAGCCCGGATACGTCCTGGTAAGGCAGGGGAGTAGTATGGGTCTTGTACAAATACTTTTGCAATATAGGTAGCAAGGTTTCGTGAACGAGGGTAGATTTACCGCTCCCAGATACGCCTGTAATGCCAATCATCTTGCCTAGGGGTATGCGTAACGTAGCCTGCTTGAGGTTATGACCACTACAGCCCCTGACCTGCAAGTACGTGCCATTGCCAGCTCGCCGCGTTTCGGGCACAGGTACTTGGCGCTTGCCTGTTATAAAATCAGCTGTAAGTCCTGGCTGCGTCAGAAAATCCGGTGTCGAACCGGCGGCGACTATCTGCCCTCCGTGTTTGCCAGCACCTGGGCCTATGTCGATGATGTAGTCGGCTTCTAGCATCATGTCCTTATCATGCTCCACGATAAGGACAGAATTGCCTAAATCTCTCAGATTGTGTAAAGCTTGGGTGAGGCGTTTATTATCGCGCTGGTGTAGGCCAATGCTGGGCTCATCCAGGATATACAAAACCCCTACCAGTTGTGTGCCTATTTGGGTAGCCAGCCGGATACGCTGCGCTTCTCCACCTGACAAGGTTTGTAAGGACCTATCCAGCTGCAGGTAGTGTAGGCCTACGTCGAGTAAAAACTGGATGCGTTTCCGGATTTCTTCGATGATTTCTGTACCTATAGCCTGCTGCCTGTCGCTGAGCTGAGGCTCCAGTTCACCAAACCAGTCATACAGCTGTTGCATGTCCATAGCTACCAGCTGGGTAATGTTTTTGTCCGCTATTTTGAAGTAGAGAGAGGTCTTTTTTAGGCGTGCGCCGTGACATGTAGGGCATAGCTGGGCACATATATGGCTGTCGTACTCAGCGATCATTTTGGGCGTTCTGCGTCGTTGATAATTCTGCTGGAGAAAGGGAATGATACCCGCGAACTGGGTACGCGAGGTAGTCAGTGGCATTTTCTTATCGACAACGCCAGCGATAGTGGACTTTTCTCGCCCATACAGGAGAAAGTGGATGATCTGTGGAGGTATACCTTGGAGGGGTGTATCTAGGCTCATGTGGTACTTCTTGAGCACGGTTGCCATACTTTTGAAGATCCCCTCTTCTTTAGCTTCCTCTCCGAGCAGGTGAATACCCCCCTGATTGATACTCAAGGTCTTGTCAGGCATGAGCGCCTCGACATCGATCACTTGTTGTGTACCTAGGCCATGACAAGTGGAGCATGCCCCATAAGGCGAGTTAAACGAGAAGCTGTTGGGGGCAGGTTCGTCGTAAGAAAGCCCCGTGGTAGGATCGATAAGTGTGTTGGAAAAATGATGCCATTGGCCTTTTTCGTCTTGGACAATGATCATGCCTTTCCCGTGCTTGAGTGCAGAAGCCAAAGAATTGCGCAAACGCTCATCATGCTCATCTACTGACAAGCGATCGATAACAATGCATATCTCATGGGTTTTGTATCGGTCGAGCTGCATTTTAGGGGACACCGTTCGGACAGATCTATTGACGGTAATTCTGGTGAACCCCATCTTGTGGATACGCTGCAGCAGCTCTTTATGCTGGCCTTTTCTGCCCCTGACAACAGGAGCTAACAAAGTGATCGTCTGGCTTTGAAAAGCGGCCAGTATATGCTGGGCTATTTGTTGTTCGGTCTGCTTGACCATTTTTTGACCACTTTGGTAAGAGTAGGCTTCGGATATCCTAGCAAACAAGAGCCGCATGTAGTCATAGATTTCGGTGGTAGTACCTACCGTTGAGCGCGGATTGCGTGACGTAGTTTTCTGCTCGATGGCAATTACCGGGCTCAGGCCATCTACCTTATCTACGTCTGGACGCTCTAGGTTACCTAAAAAGTTGCGGGTGTAGGCAGAGAAGCTCTCCATGTACCGTCGCTGCCCTTCGGCATAAATGGTATCGAAGGCCAACGAAGACTTGCCGCTGCCGCTAATACCTGTGACAACTACCAGCTTATTTCTAGGGAAGGATATGTTCAGGTTCTTGAGATTGTGCTCTCGAGCCCCCCAGACCTCTACTTGATCAGGGTTATTGGGCGCGTTATCTATCGGCTCAGCGAGTGGTGTTGTGGAAGATGGGGTGGTCACAGGCAATATCTAGAGGATCGGTTGCATGTTATACATGGCATATCGGTTATCTGCCGATGGACTCACACAGCGGCCATCTGGCCCAGGCTGTATACCTCTGTAGGCCATGCGTTAACAAGGTATACGAGCCGTTTGCGTTCAAATATACCAGACAACACAGAAAAATAAGCTCTATCCTGTAATTTTAGGACTTATCGGACGATTATCGAGTATAAAATATGAGGCAGATCCCAGAACGAGCAGCGGTTTTGAAAGCCCTCAGCAGCGTGGTAGACCCAGACTTACGGCAAGATATTGTAACGCTAGGTATGGTGCAATCCGTAGCGCTCGCTCCAGGCAATGTACGTTTTACGCTGGTACTAACCACACCAGCTTGCCCACTGCAGGAAGTATTGAAAGCAGCTTGCATCACTGCCATTCAAAAGCACATCGACCCAGGTTGTGCGGTCGACATTCAGACTACAGCCCAGGTCACGACACAGAGGCAAAATGAGCCCTTATTGCCCGAGGTGAAGAATGTGATCGCCATCGCTTCTGGCAAGGGCGGTGTAGGCAAATCTACCGTCGCTGTCAATATGGCACTTGTGCTGGCCCAGCACGGCGCGCGTGTAGGCTTGTTGGATGCCGATATCTATGGCCCATCTATCCCCACCATGTTGGGGTGCACAGAAAAGCCTCACGTCATGCAAGAAGGCGACAAGAAGTATTTGATACCGCTGGAAAAGTATGGGATCAAGATGCTTTCTATGGGATTGCTGATGCCGGCAGAGGATGCTGTGGTTTGGCGCGGTCCTATGGCCAGCACAGCTTTGCGACAATTCTTACGCGACACGGCCTGGTATGCGCTCGATTATCTGCTCATTGACTTACCCCCTGGGACTGGCGACATACATCTGACGCTCGTACAGGCCATTCCCCTGACGGGCGCCGTTATCGTGACGACGCCCCAACAGGTAGCATTGGCTGATGCCCGCAAGAGCATAGCTATGCTACAAAAACCCACCATACAGGTCCCGGTGCTGGGGGTAGTAGAAAATATGGCTTACTTTGCCCTTCCCGGCGGATCTCAAGAACGATACTATCTTTTCGGCCAGGGAGGGGGAGCCTGGCTAGCCAAGCACTATCAATTGCCCTT
This sequence comes from Phaeophila floridearum, assembly GCA_036784835.1. Lineage (NCBI taxonomy): Eukaryota > Viridiplantae > Chlorophyta > Ulvophyceae > Ulvales > Phaeophilaceae > Phaeophila > Phaeophila floridearum. The sequence continues at coordinate 34,591 of JAYMFU010064320.1, forward strand.
GCTGGGCCAGATACCACTGCTAGAAGACATTCGATCTGGCGGAGATGCAGGAACACCTGCCGTGCTAGCCAGTGGGGCAGCTAGCGCGATATTCAACCCTATAGCCATGTCAGTAGCGCAGCAGGTAGCTATCCGGAATGCGCTGAGGTGAGTGGTACTCCGCGTGCTATACAGGGGCAGGGGTATCCACTTGGCACATGCTGTATTAACCTAACATACATCATATACAAAGTTTATGCATCAGCCTATTCGTGTTGGTATTTTTTTTGGAGGCCGGGCCAGGGAACGTGAAATCTCCCTGGTAGGGGGGCGCACAGTATACGATAACCTAGATAAATCGCTCTTTGAGCCCGTTCCCATTTTCGTGGATAGCCTGGGCCATTTTATCCTTTTGGAGTGGCGCTATCTGTACCAGGGCACCATTCGGGATTTCTACCCCCCCAGCGATCTGATACCCCAAAGCCATTTTCAGATATATATAGAGTCACTCGGGGAGCTCAGTCAACGCCAATTGAAAAGTTTAATCAGCCGCATCGGTAAGCCGATACGCCCTGACCAATTTAGCAACGTATTTGACATAGCCTTTCTGGCACTACACGGGCCCTATGGTGAAGATGGCAGTATACAAGGTCTACTTACTTGGTATCAAATCCCGTATACAGGTACGGGGATTTTAGGGGCTGCCTTGGGCATGAACAAAATAGCCCAAAAAAAGATGATGCTACAGGCTGGGTTATTGGTGCCGCCTTATGCAGTGCTAGATAAGTCACGCTGGCAGTGCACTACGGACAAAGCAGCATTGTTCCGAGAGATTATCGAAAAAACGGGATTCCCTTTGGTGGTGAAGAACCCTTGCCAGGGCTCTTCGATTGGGGTAACCATAGTCAACATAAAAGATACAGAGTTGTTTTCCTCAGCTGTGCATCACAGTTTCTTCATACGTGAGATACAGCACAAACAGTGGACGCAGCTCAGCGCTATCGATAAGCAGCAGTGGATTGAGCAGCTTATCGATTTAAAAACGGGTATCGGCCTACCTCTCTGGGTACATGATACCCTCATACACCATCCTGACACATTGCTCAAGCAGATAGATGATTATTTCCAGGCGCAGGATACAAGCTTGCAGCTGATCAGCCCTTCGGGAGAAGAAGCAGTACTGCTGGAAGCTTTTGTGCCTGGTAGAGAATTTTCCTGCATTGTACTGCAAGAGACAGGCGAGCCTCCTGTAGCGCTACCTCCTACAGAGATACACAAACAAGACATCAATTATTTTGACTATAGGGCCAAGTACTTACCCGGCATTGTACGTAAGGAGACGCCCATGAAGCTCTCTGGGGAGCAGCTCCACAAGCTTAGAAGAGCGTGTGTGACACTCTTTGAGAGTTTAAACTGCCGCGTGTACGCACGCATAGACGGCCTCATAACGGCTGATGATGAGATTTATCTCAACGACCCCAATACAACAGCGGGCATGAACCCTTCTTCTTTCTTGTTTCACCAAGCTGCTGAGATAGGTCTCAATGCTAGCCAGTTGCTGACTTTTATACTGCGCAATTCGCTAGCGGAGCGTATTCGCAGTCATAAAGTGAAGCCAGACACCACGCACATGCTGATGAAGCTAGACGAAGCCATCGCTGCAAAAGTAGCTAAGAGCCATTCTAGGCACATCTAGATGCTACCAGGTAAGGCAGTATGGTTTTTCGAAAATTGTTTGCCAAATTGGGCCGCCTAACAGAGCAGTCAGTAGACCCAAGACAAGTATATTGATCTTGAGGTGTGCCAATAGGCACACCTCAAGACCTATTTCCAAATTATTATGCAACCTAACCAGCAAAAAAAGGTAGCTTGTATGCTACTGGGCTTACTCTTTTTACAGAATTGTGGGGTGAGCACTTCCGGTCCATATTACTATGACGAGAGGCAGCCTAGCTCTTTAGGACAAGCATCCAGGCTATCCTCAAATGAAGCAGAATGGGCCAATAACAGGCCAGCTCCATCAGGCGCTAGCTCTGCCGTATATACGTCCACACCTTCGGAGCCATCCAGGGCATGTTCTATATCTAGCGCCTCTGTCGTACCCAGGGGGCCTGCTTTTCGGTACGCGGATGAGGCCTATACATACTATACTACCTTGAGGTCACTATCCACGCAGCTTGAAGCACAAGCGAGGATAAAAGCTGAGCTGAGAGCCCATTATCTGCGCGAAGACTTTAGTCAGGTGCCCACTTTGTTAGGGGACCAATCCCGATCTGTAGAGAGCATGGAATGGCAGCTCCAATTGCAAGAACAGGAGCAAGTAGTCAAAGACCTGCATGCCGTAGATGTAGATACAGGGTCTGCTGCTACCAGCCAGGGGCCCATCCAATGGTCCAGTCGTATCCTGAGTTGGGAAGAATTATTCTGCCCCAGGAGTCTAGGCTCCAACGAGTCTGTTACAGATATCCACAGGGTGCTGTTAGTCGGAGAAGCTGGGACAGGTAAAACTGCGCTCACCAAGAAGCTAGCTCACGCCTGGGCCAAGGGCATATGGGGCAACAATTTTGATGCTGTGTACGTGCTGACTGCTAGTGCACTGAGAACAGGTACATACAACAAACATGATTATTATGTACCCACCAGGCATTTGAGCCAAGTCATTATCAGCGAATATCTACCGCAGACAATAGACCCAAGAGACTACAGGTATTGGACAGATGGGGTCAAGCGCCAGCTAGATCAACCGACTACGCTTGTCATATTGGATGGATTAGAAGAGCAGTGGGGCATTAGCCAGGCCATACTGCAAGAGGCCAAGGAAGGTAGGCATAAGCTACTTCTCGTCACACGGCCCTATGGCATAGATATGGGGAAAGAATACAGACTTGTCGACAGAGTGGTGGAAAATAGAGGGCTTGATAAACGAAATAGAGACTTATTCATCAGCAGGACCTTAGCAGGCCTCACAGCTGATACGACAGCAGAAATCATCCGTTTCATTACAGCGCATCACCTACAGGATATAGTCAGGATACCTGTACACCTGCAGATGCTCTGCAGGCTGTGGGCAACGCGAAGAGCCGAGTTAACCCCGTCTCATGTATCTGTAGTAGGACTTTCTTGGTTGTGTCGCAGTTTTTTGCAGGATGTTTGGGACGATTTTATCATGTGCCAGCTAGAGCAGGTCATCGCTATCCATGGGACCACCGTAGATGCGCGTGCGGCAGCGGCTGCCCAAGATGCCGGATTGCAAGAGCTAGAGCGGATAGCCTTGCACAGCTTATGCGAGGGTAGGCTGAGCATAGGACATGCGCAGATGACAGACCTATTAAGTAGCAGCCAGGGTTGGATTTTACAGGATAGCAACCCTTTGCTTACAGAGCAACCCGGTGGAGCCTATAGGTTCTCGGACCTGATCTTCCAGGAATACCTAGCAGGTAAGCGATTAGCCCGATTTTTTCTATCCGGGAAAATAGGGACGCTGTTCGCGTTTCTGAAGCCCCACATATATGTGCCGCGTTATAGACGAATGTTCACATTTATGGCGGGGGAGATCATGCAGGAGACGTTCAAAACAGATGACTGCAGGGCACCTGCGAACAGTACAGAAGCTGTACAAATATTAGAACAGCTGATGAGCGCAGCGCCTTGGGAAGTATTATACACGCAGCGCCTTGTCTTACAGTTGCAGCTATCCAACGAGTGGTTGGTACTCATAAAAGGTAGTGGTAGAGAGAACGATGGGTTGGGGGTCCAGGCTCTGACCTCTTTAGAGTCCTGCTTTGCCTTGGGCAAGTGGCTTACTGTATGGTTTGAGGCAGGATTGCGGCAGTACGATATTCATGAAGTATCCAAGACTCGGTTGCTGAGCTGCCTCCTCAAGTTATTTTCAGAGGCCAACGGCGTAGGCAGGTATTATAGCGGGCAACTCATGCAGCTCTTACAAGATGTCATACAGGTAGAGATACAGAACACGCATCTAAACTGCGCTGTCTACAAAGCTTTAGGTACCATAGGCAGGTATATCCCTTTTCGGCAGGTCAAGCGCCTCTTGGATCAGGGGATCCAGAATGCGGACGAAAACATACACCGGGCTGCTTGCAACGCCCTAAAAACACTGGGGCAGCACATATCCTTTCGGGATCTTAATTCATTCTTGTGGACGGAGTGGAAAAGTTTAAACTGGCGCATGCGCGTAGCCACATATACGGCTTTAGGAAGTGTGGGTCAGGACGCACCTACACACAACGTAGCATTCCTCTCACAAGCAGGGTTACAAGATCATGACGAGTCCGTCCGCCAGGCTACCTGCTTGTCTTTAGAGGCCATAGGTCTACGTATGCCCTCTGTTGCCATCGAGCTTCTCATACAACTGGCGACACAAAATGAAGATAGGTATATACAGGAGTGTGTCTACGATGTATTAGTCACGATAGGCCGGTCGCTACCGTATCGAGGAGTCAATCTCGTTTTAGCACAGGGCAAGCAAGATAAAAATGAGTATGTACGCGCGGCTACTTACAAGGTTTTGGGAGCTGTGGGTCAGGGTAAACCTGTGGCAGAAGTAATATCTTTCTTACACATGGGATTAGGAGATCATAGTTGGCGTGTCCGCCAGGTTACCTGCCAGGCCTTAGAAAGGCTAGCCAGTCACATATCCGACGAGACAGCTATGTTCTTCTTACAAATGGGGATACAAGATAACAACTGGCGTGTACGCAAAGTGGCTTACGAAGTCTTGGGGACCTTACGCTTATATGGGGTACCTGACGAGGCAGAGAGTGAAGATACACGCACGCAATATCTAACAGATTTTATGCGAGCATGCATGCAGGATCAGAACTGTCAGGTACGTGTAGCCGCCTGCAAATCGCTAAGTACGCTAAGCCGGGGAGCACCGTTCCATTGGGTCTGGGATAACTTATTACGTCAGGCTATTGAGGACAGTAGCTGGGCCGTACGCTATGCTGTCTATGAGGGGTTAGCCAACTTGGATAGTGCTGGCAAGGACCTGGTGTTTGAACTAACCTGGCCTGCGCTTCAGAAAAATATGCAGCATGCAGATTGGATGATTCGCAAGGCTGCTTACCAGTCCTTCAAGGTACTGGGTAGGGACGCACCGTTTGAGGTAGTCTGGCCCATCTTACAGAAGGGTATGGCGGATCATCGATTTAGCGTGCGTCATGCTGCGTACGAGGCCCTAGTGGCTCTGAATGAAAAGGTGCCTTTTATACAGATATGGCCTGTATTACAGCGGTGTATGCAGCATACGATGTGTGATGTGCGTGAGGATGCCTATTTGGCGTTACACATATTGGACAGACAGGGTTCTTTCGAGTTAGTTTGGCCCAGCCTACGTCAGGGCGTGCAGCATAACACAGCGAGTGTATGCGAGGCTGCTTACAAGGCCCTTGAAAAATATCCGACTTATTCTTTAATCGATACCTACTGGGAAGTACAAGATAAAGACATGGTTCCTTTCATAGCGCATAGGCTCTACGATACAGCTCTTACCTTGGAGAACGTGGAAGATGCTGAGACTGAAGATCAGCATCAGCTAGTGCTATATACCAGTGCTAGCGAGCCTGTGAAGTGGAGGAGACCAAAATCGGAGATCAATCGTTTTATGAAGTGTATGAACAAGATCAGGTCAGTGTACACTCAATAGCTATAATAGCCAGGCTATTGGCTAGGCCATTACTTCCGTGTCGTGACCTAGCTTGGTCAGAAGGCTGGTGAGTTGTTCTATAGAGAACTCAGCCAAGTGACCGTGGGTTAAGGCAGACACTTTAGACGGGTCAATGGTCAGGGTCGTAGCTGTTTCGGCGGGTTTCAAGCCTCGTTTGTCAATAATGCGATTGATCTGATGAGCCAATTCTGCTTTTGCCAAGTGTTTTTCAGGGTTAGCGAGCCCTATATCGGCAAACACGTTGCCGCTTGACCGAGTGAGGGTCAATGCTTCGTATTTGTTAGTAGTCATGGTCTTGTCAGATGGACCTACCTATCCATATTAGTTTCTTACCTGAATTGGTGGTCTCCCACGCCACAAAATTAGGGTATTCATGCTAAAAGCCCATCATGTCTGGGGCAGAGCCTACGTTATTTTCTTCATCGTAGGGAAAGAGTAAAATCACACCATACGATCCAACACCCCCACCATCCGTTGAAACACCTCCTCAGTACTCCCCATACCATCTATCCTAAATAACTTCTCCTGCTTCTCATAATAATCTAACACCGGACGGGTCTCCTGCTCATACACCTGTATCCTATGCATAACCTTATCTACCCGCCGATCATCCGATCGATTCGAAGACTTCGACCGCTCTGCAATGCGCTTCTTTACCTCGGCCTCGGCTACATCTAGCAAAAGGACAGCATCGAGCTGTAAATCATAGGCATCTAGCAAACGCTCCAAAGACATCGCCTGCGGCATAGCCCGAGGACAACCATCAAATAATAACCCGCCTACCGATGCCTTCGCAGCAATCCGCTTCTCCACCAAGGCCATGACCATGTTGTCCGGGGCCAAATCGCCCGCATCTAGATAACCCGAAAAGATGTTGCCCAATGGGGTGCCCCGCTGCGCTTCTTGCCGCATTAAATCCCCGGGTGTAATCGATGTCAGATTGTATCGCTGCTGACATCGTAAACTCTGTGTTCCCTTGCCGGCACCTGGCCTGCCTAATAGTACAATGTTCATGAGTTAGTGAATGCGGTCAAACCCCGTGTAGGGCCGCAAGACATGCGGGACCTTGATGCTGTTTTTGCGCTGGTTGTACTCCAAGAGCGCAGCCATAATCCGAGGTAAGGCTAATGCACTCCCGTTGAGCGTGTGGGGCCATTGGGTCTTTTTACCTGGGGCGCGATAGCGAAGCCGCATGCGTGTGGCCTGATAGGTCTCAAAGTTGGTCGTAGAGCTTACCTCTAGCCAACGCCCTTGGCCTACCGAAAGCACTTCAAAGTCGTAGGTAAAAGCCGCTGTGAAGCCCAGATCGCCACTGCAAAGCTTGAGCACTCTGTAGGGTAACATGAGTTTTTCCAACAGATCCTCAATGTGGCTGCGCATGAGCTGCAAGGCCCTGTAGGATTCTTCAGGCCGCCTGATCTCCACCAACTCCACTTTATCGAACTGATGCAGTCGGTTTAGGCCCCGTACATGACTGCCCCAAGAGCCAGCTTCCTTTCTAAAACAAGGCGTATAGCCCACATTCTTAATGGGTAACTCCGCGGCAGGTAATATTTGATTGCGATACAAATTGGTCAGCGGCACCTCAGTAGTGGGCGCTAGGTACAACCCCTTGTCGGCGAGTTGATACATCTGGCCTTCTTTGTCCGGAAGCTGCCCCGTGCCATACGCGGAATCGCGATTGACCAGAATGGGCGGTTGTATTTCTTCGTAGCCGGCCTTTTCTGCCTCGTCGAGGAAGAAATTGATCAAGGCCCGCTGCAACTTGGCACCCTTGCCCCTATATACGGGGAACCCAGCCCCCGTTATCTTACTGCCTGACGCAAAATCAATGATATCATACGAAACCGCTAAATCCCAGTGAGAGCGTTGCTGATCCAGGTCATACAACGGCACCTCATTTTGATAGACCACTTCGTTGTGATCAGGCGCTACGCCCACAGGTACTCCAGGATGTGATAAATTGGGCAAGGCACACAAAGCAGCTTGAAGTTCCTGATCGTATTGGTTACGCTGCCCCGTCAGCTCTTTGATGTCAGCCTTTAGCTTTTGGGTTTGCAGCTTCAAGGATTCTATTTCTGCATGCATACCTGTAGCATCTTGCTTCAGGAGCTGCTCTATATTTTTGGTTATCTTATGTAGCTCAGCGGATGCTGTATCCAGCGCCGTATGCGCAGCCCGGCTTTGCTTGTCAAGCGATAAGAAAGACTCGACTAACTCGGCAGCATCTTTGACTTGCCTCGTTTGCAGGCTTTGGATAACCTCTTCTTTATGTTCTCGGATATATTTGATTTCAAGCATAGAAGCGTACCCTAATTTTGTTATGTAATAAACTATCTGTAGAATTGTACTGGTTTCAGCACGATTACGACCCTTTGTTGAAGCGCAACTTAGACCGCACTAACGAAGAAACAACAGAACATACAGTAGGTCCTAAGCTAGAATGGAAGATGAGTTGCTTATTGTACATAACTAACATGTTCAACCTAAAAATCTTTCTAGTCTAATACTTCTCGGTCACTTTACAAAATTGTGCTGTCCGTCCCTGCCTAAAAGCAGCAAATCGTAAATAATTTCTAAACTTTTCGAGGCCTCCATCACCTGTGTGTCGAGTAGGCTTTCTACAAATTTTATAGCGAACCTATGTACAAAATCGAAGAACTTGATCTACTTCTACTTTCAGAGCTTAAGGAAATTGCAATCTCCCTGAAAGTCAAAGACTACAAAAAAGCAGATAAGCAAGCCCTGATCTACAAAATACTGGACCAGCAAGCCTTGTTACCTGAAGAGGAATTGCCGGCTAAAAAGACATGGAGCACGAAGCCCGAGTCACAGGCAGCTGCCTCAGCTGAGGCAGTGTCGCCCGCCCAAGGCAAAGAACAGCCCGCTACCGATGCCCAACTACCTAGCCTAGATACGGTAACCCGCCAGGAAGATATGCAGCCAGGCGAACGACAACCAGCCAAGACGCACCCTAGACATGCTAAAAACGGCCTGAATAATGGCACAGGGATAGACATGATCACGGTGGATAGCGGGGGTGTGCTGGAGATCATGCAAGATGGCTACGGTTTCTTGCGCTCCTCTGACTATAACCATTTGACCAGCCCAGATGACATCTATGTATCGCCCTCTCAAATCAGACTGCTGGGGCTTAAAACGGGTGATACGGTAAAGGGTACTGTGCGGGCCCCGAAAGAGAGTGAAAAATACTTCGCTTTGCTCAAGGTAACCCACGTAAATGGCAGGACAGCCGAAGAAATCCGCGATAGGACTTCTTTCGAATACTTGACTCCCCTCTTTCCACAAGAGAAATTAAAGCTAGACAATGGGCCTAATCAGTACTCCACCCGATTGCTCAGCTTATTTGCACCTATTGGCAAGGGCCAACGGGGCATGATCGTAGCACCCCCCAAGACGGGGAAAACTGTTTTGCTGAAAGAAATCGCCAATGCCATCGCCAAAAACCACCCGGAAGTGTACCTGATGGTGTTGCTGATTGGGGAACGTCCAGAAGAGGTGACGGATATGGCACGCAGTGTCAAAGCCGAAGTAATTGCTTCTACTTTTGATGAGCAAGCAGAGCGGCACACGAAAGTGGCGAGCATAGTGTTGGAGAAAGCCAAGCGGATGGTGGAATGTGGGCATGACGTTGTCGTTCTGCTAGATTCTATCACGCGTCTAGCTAGGGCGTACAACATTGTAACTCCTTCGTCAGGTAAAATTTTGTCAGGTGGTGTCGATGCACATGCCCTGTACAATCCTAAACGCTTCTTTGGCGCTGCCCGTAACGTGGAACAAGGAGGATCCTTGACCATTTTGGCTACAGCGCTTATCGACACGGGCTCTAAAATGGATGAAGTGATCTTTGAAGAGTTCAAGGGCACGGGCAATATGGAGCTGCAGCTAGATAGGAAGCTGGCCAATCGGCGCGTTTATCCAGCCATCGATGTGCCGGCCTCAGGTACACGCCGTGAGGATCTGCTGCTAGATAAAGAGGTGGTGTCGCGCATATGGATTTTGCGCAAACTGATGGCAGACATGACTTCTACAGAGGCCATGGAATTTCTGCTCAAGAAGATGACCGGAACGCGCAATAATGAAGAATTTTTAGCCTCTATGAACGATGGCTAGGGGAGCAGGGAGATAGGGCGAGAGGTCCATCAGGAGAGAATCGTTATGTCTGATTCGTCATTGGGCACCGAAGCCCGCACGAAGAAGCCCAAGGTATATACCGGTATAGACAGCTTTGCTGATCTGCTGCTAGAAAGCGACGTATTTGTAGACAAAAGCCTCTTTATCCAGGAATTTCTAGAAGAGAGTGGAGGTCAGGTGAAACTCATCACCCGTCCGCGGCGCTGGGGCAAGAGCATGAATATGGACATGCTCAAACGCTTTCTGTCCATTGAAGTGGACGCGCAGGGTGTACCCCTACCCCGGGAGCAATGTCTGCATCATAAGCTTTTTGCTGGGGGAGAGGTCATGATAAGACCTACAGCAAGTAGCGTAAAGCAGTTAGCTCCACTCAAGCTAGCCCAACAGTATCCAGACCTCGTCAGCGTCTACCAGGGCCAATACCCTGTGATTAGCATCGGACTTAAGGATGTATTGGGCAGCTCTTACGAAGAGATCCTAGCAGACATCAGGACACAGGTCATCAATCTCTATGCAGAATACGGCTTTCTAGACCCATACATCCAAGCTGAAGAACCCACACTGCGAAAAGCAGAGAAGCAACAGCTAGATCGGTATTTTGCGGGGGAGACCACGCCAGATGATTTGAAAAGTAGCTTGTACTTTTTGAGCAAGCTACTCTGTAAGCACTTTGGAAAGCGGGTCTACATACTTATTGACGAATATGATACCCCGATCAACAATGCCTTTATAGAGCTCAAAGACAGTCCTGGAGAATTGAGAAAGGTCTTGAAGCTGTTCCAAGGGCTGTTTGGTACCACCTTCAAAAGCAATCCATATCTCGAAAAGGGGTTGGTCACGGGTATACTCAGGGTAGCCAAAGCTAATCTCTTCTCCAGCCTCAACAACGTCAGGGAGTATACGTTATTCGATAAGCATTTTGCCACTTCCTATGGGTTTACACAAGAGGAGGTTGACGAACTGTTTAGCCAAGTCCCTACGTCCACGACGCTGGAAGAGGTAAAGTACTGGTACAATGGCTATAAGTTCGGAGACCAGGTGCTCTACAACCCTTGGTCGATTATGTGTTGCTTAGAAACTGAGGGCGTACTCGATACTTACTGGATTGATAGTGGCGGCACGCAGCTCGTAGATGAAGCCCTGCTCGCTGACGATATACAGCAGCAATTACAGCAACTGGTAGCTAGAGAGCAGATTGATTCATTTATCACCAAGCAAATTAGCTTTGAGGATATCCAAAGCTCAGTAGGTTTGTACAGCTTATTGCTCTTTGCTGGGTACCTTAACCCAGACGCGGTAAAGCCAGGAGATAATGCTGATATAAAAGAATGTAAGCTTTCTATACCCAACCATGAGGTGCGCTGCATTTACAAGCAGCGACTGCTGGAGTGGTTACGTCGAAAGCTACAGATCAACTCCTGGGCCTACAACAGCTTGATAGACGTGTTGGCCACTGGTCAGATAGGGGTGTTTGGCGAGCGCCTCCAGGCGCTTTTGCATCAGTCGACGAGCTTTCACCAAACAGGCCCTATTCGCTCAGAGGTGTTCTACAATGGATTTATGTCGTGCTTGTGGGGCAGTTTAAAGCTGCATTATACCCTGGAGAATGAGCGCGAGAGTGGATTGGGCAGAGCCGATGCAATGCTTATCCCCGATGTGGGCCATAGTGACCAAGCGCTGATTATGGAATACAAGGTGGGGCAGGATCCAGCCAGTTTAGAAAAATTGGCTGAAGAGGGATTGGCCCAGATAGCCAATCGGCGATATAGTACAGCTTTGCACGTGCACGCCCATGTCAAAAGGGCATTGCAAGTGTGTCTGGCCTTCTGTGGTAAGGAAATGGCACTGAAATACAACCAGGTAGACCTCTAGCGTCAGGGTTGTATACGAGGGGATGACATCCCCCCCCACCTAGGCACAACCCTAAACCCCTACAGGTATGGCAGTATCTCTCCAAACAGGGCCAATAACAGGTAACGAGCTAGCTAATACGCTCCATCGGGCCATCTTACCTACCGTCCAACAACGTGACGAGGTAGAAGCCATCACACGGCGCATACTGCAGGATGTCTTTCATTACGACACAACCGATAGGTTGCTCGGCCGTACCCTATACATTACGCCAGCGCAGCAGCGGTGGTTAGCAGGCGCCATCCAGCGTCTGCAACAGCATGAACCCGTCCAATATATATTGGGGCAAGCCCCTTTCTTAGGTAGAGACTTTACAGTCAGCCCAGCTGTCTTGATACCGCGTCCTGAAACAGAGGCATGGGTTGACCACATTATCCAACACCATACCCAACCAGGATTATCTATTTTAGACATTGGGACAGGCAGTGGGTGCATAGCGATTACGCTCCAGAAAGCCTTGGATACAGCACGTGTAGATGCGTTGGACATCAGCTGGCCTGTCTTGAACATCGCCTTAGGCAATGCGCGCCGATGGGGAGCACGCATACAGGGTATCCAAGCCGATATTTTTCAGTACGTACCTACGCAGACGTGGGATATCATAGTGAGTAACCCGCCTTATGTCAGGCTATCTGAGAAAGACGGTATGGCACAGACCGTGTGGGCTTACGAACCGGGCCAAGCGCTCTTTGTCCCGGATGAGGATCCACTGATTTTTTACAAGCGGATCATAGCCCTAGCCCGGTCGCATTTGAACCCTCAGGGGGCCATCTATCTAGAGATTAATGCGGCTTTCGGGCAGCCCGTACGGGCGTTGTTGGGGGAAGCTGGTTTACAAGACGTACATTTGTATCAGGATTTGCAGGGCAAAGACAGATGGGTGTCGGGTGTGTTAGAAGATACACAACTGGCACATAGAGCTGTCGCTGCATGAAAGCCAGTGTCAAGGCATGCCAGAAGAGCTATCGGTCAAGGTGCAGATATGCGATCGGGCCTACCCCATGAAGGTGCCTACAGACAAAGAAGCCTGCGTGCGGCAAGCTGGGAAAATGATCAATAGCCAGGTAGAAGCTTACAAACGTAAATTTGACATACATGATCCGCAAGATTTGCTAGCCATGGTAGCGTTCGACTGTCTGGTAGATAATCTCACACACAAGGAGGGTATGCAGACAACCGAAGATCAGCTTTTGGCCAGCGTTGAGCGGCTAGTACACTTGGTAACACCTGCTGCAGGGAGTGACGAGGGGCAGGGCCAAGGAGCATAGGCTATGCCCAAAGGATACAGGCATTAGGAACGGTTGCGTGCGTGTATTTTTCACCTTAGTTTTGCAACCGGATAACATTTAGATATAATCATGATTGAGGTACGTCTCAAAGACAGCGAACCCATAGAAAAAGCCCTAAAGCGGTTTAAAAAGAGAGTAGACCAAGCCCGCATACTTAGGCAAGTTAAAGAGCGAAGGTACTACACCAAAGCAACTACGAAACGTAGAGACGCCAAGCTGAAAGCCATTTATAAGCAGCGGATGCATGCGCGATCTTTGCAATAACGAGAGCACGGCCACGCCAGACGGGAACATACCTGATATACCCGCTGTAGTCACTCGCTTTATTGACTATATCACCTGCGAAAGGCGGTTGAGCACGCATACAGTTTGTGCCTATCGTACCGATCTAAATCAGTTTCTCCAGTACCTCCGACGGGATTGGGCATCTTGTCAGCTAGAGCAAGCTGACCGTAAGGCCCTCCGCGCCTGGATTGTAGATTTAGCCTCCCAAGAGTTATCTAACCGCTCTATAAACCGCAAAATAGCCTCCCTCAAGGCCTTCTACGCATTCTTACAGGTCCAGGGAGATCGAAATACCAACCCGGCGGATCGGCTTAAGATGCTCAAGGTGCAGAAATCGTTACCGACTTTCGTGCGCAGCAACGAGCTCTTCACCCTTTTAGATCACCATACATTTCCAGATACTTTCCAGGGATGGCGTGACAAGCTGATATTAGAATTGCTCTATGGCACGGGCATACGTTTAGCGGAATTGCTTCACTTACGGGATGCGGATATTAGTCAAGACCATACCCTCAAGGTTTTGGGCAAAGGTAATAGAGAACGGATTGTCCCCTTCCCCAAACAGCTTATGGGCATTATTGAAGCCTACAGGACGCACCGAGACCGCGTCATTCCGCATACCCAACCCTTTCTTTTAGTACGCAACAATGGGGGCCCTGCCTATCCCACGATGGTGTACAAAGTTGTCCAGAAATACTTACGTACCTACACGCACGTAGATAAGCAGAGCCCACACGTCCTTAGGCACACTTTTGCCACACATTTGATGCATAATGGAGCAGATTTACATGCTGTCAAGGAGCTGCTGGGGCATAAAAGCTTAGCGGCCACACAGCTTTACACACACAGTTCTTTGCGAGAGTTGAAACAAGTGTTTACCCAAGCCCATCCTAGGGCTTAGCAGGGAGTAGGTTTACCAACCATGGGCAAGCTACGGGTAGCCATCAATGGATTTGGGCGCATAGGTAGGCTCAGTTTGCGTGCCTTACTTGCCAATGACCAGGTAGAGGTTAGGGCCATTAACGACCTAGGTAGCCCCGCTACGCTAGCGCATTTGTTTAAGTACGACTCGAACTATGGCTGCTTTCCAGATACCGTAGACAGTACAGAGACACATATGGTCATTGCAGACCATCGGTTGCCTGTGTATGCGTTGGCGGATCCTGAGCAGCTTCCTTGGGGCACCTTACAGATCGATACCGTCATAGAGGCCACGGGTAAATTTACGGATGAGGCTGGGGCGAGTAAGCATTTGCGGGCAGGTGCCAAACGGGTGGTGATTGCTGCGCCGGCCCAAGGGGATATACCGACTATCGTATGGGGCATTAACGAGCACAGTCTATGCAGGGATGCGCCGATAGTATCTAATGGCTCTTGCACTACCCAATGCCTAGCACCCATGGCCCAGGTGCTCGATGCACATTTTGGCATCCAGGCGGCTTACATCAACACCATTCATGCCTACACAGCGGATCAGAAGTTACACGATGCTGCTCACAAAGATTTACGCAGGGCACGGGCGGCCACACGGTCCATCATTCCCACCAGTACGGGGGCGGCAAGAGCTTTAGGTCAGGTATTGCCGCAGCTACAGGGGAGGGTACAGGGTATGGCCTTGCGGGTGCCTGTAGCCACGGGGTCGATTACTGATTTGACAGTCTTGACACAGCGGCCGGCCACGCCGGATGCTATTAACGATGCCATGCGGCAGGCGGCGTTGGGTAGACTCCAGGGGGTGTTGGATTATACAGAAGATCCGATTGTCTCTGTAGACGTGTTAGGCAATCCACATGCTTGCATTTTTGACGCAAATTTGACCCAGGTGCAAGGGAACTTAGTCAAGGTGATGGGTTGGTATGATAATGAAGCAGGTTATGCGCAGCGTCTGGTGGATTTAGTGGTTAGGTTGGGAGAGCTCGATATCTCCATCTGTGGCAACAAGATCTAACCCTCTACCCAATCCTGATAAATCCTTTTCAAAAAGTCAAGTGATCACCGCAAGCCCCCCCGTAACATTGACCGAATCGGAATCTACATTGTTCAATAGGCTATGGTGGTACCTCATAGAGTTTTGGCCTAAATTAGGGTACCACTATAGCACCACCATAACAAAGCTTGGGGAGTGACGTGCGCTTTGAATAATACGTTGATACTCCTCGATATTGCTTTAGGGGCTAGATGGGTTAGCTTCAACTTTACCAACGACTACTGTATTGCCATCATCAGTGAAACACGAGGGAGTAGTTGTCCAAAGAGCACCAATGTATCGCACTCCAGAATTCCAGCTTACAGGCAAGCCATCGTAAGTCCATCGATATGGTGGATCGCCAGTCTTTAACTCATCGATTACTGAAGTTCCTAACAGCTGGTCATCATCAGAAATAATATTATCAGTACTTGCATACCACTTGATGTTAACACGAGCTGGTATGATACCAACATTGTATAGGGTAACCCGTGCTTGGAAATCTTTGCCCGCATCTTGAGATACAGAATCAGATGTGGGTGATGATATTCCAACGCCTTTTAAAGGCCCATCCCCATCATAGATGTTGAATATATCACTATAATATTCAATAACTTGGCAGTGATCATTCGGATCATCCCACGAGGAAAGTTCTGACGATGACGGCTGTCCACGAAGGGCTTTATAGGTTTCGATCCAGACGTCATCAACAAGTCTTCCGTATGCAACACATCCTGTTTCATCTATCTTGCTAGCAAGATGCACAGCAACAACGTACTGTGTAGCAGGGGGAATATATGCATA
The DNA here is from genome assembly GCA_036784835.1 of Phaeophila floridearum. NCBI lineage: Eukaryota > Viridiplantae > Chlorophyta > Ulvophyceae > Ulvales > Phaeophilaceae > Phaeophila > Phaeophila floridearum. The sequence continues at coordinate 50,669 of JAYMFU010064320.1, forward strand.
GTAACTGCCTCCATTTTCACCTCTCGAAACCTGAGCATCCTCCAAAATATAGCGCTTACTATTCGTTCCGGTAGAAACTGATACAAAACGCGTTAACCGTTTGAACATAGAAGCTCCCCCTTCATGGGGATAACCAGCCACGTTTAGGCCTAGGGTCGAGAATAATGGCAATCCGTTTGTGAGTAACTCTTGTTGCGATGATGATGGCATAGGGAGCCAGCCAACCCGTTGTTCCCCTATTTTTCTATCAAGCTTACAGAGCTGAATATCATAATCCATATTCATTCCTGTAGTCTCATCTGTAGTAGTATTGCTGCAATTTACAGATTTATCATAAGCAGAATACCACACATAGCTTACAACATTTGCACTCCCAAAATGAGCGTATTCCTCCGAATCAGAACGATAACCAAGTCCACAATAAACTTTTACATTTTTTGCAAGACCGCCTTGACATGGATTGTAAGTACAGTGACGAGCAGTTAGTAAATGATATGGGCCAACGAGAGTACCGCTACACGCATAAGATATACCCTCATACTCAACGTATAGCTTACAAAAGTGAGCTGAGTTCCACGGACTTGCAACGACATCCGCACTACTACATAATGCTCTTAAGTTAGGGTTAAAAGGAAACGGATATGGTTGATATGTTTTAGCCTGACGGAACCTCTCGGTAGAAGTATTTGCCTTGAGAGCAGATCCTGAGACAGGTGGTGGAGGGGGTGTATTCGTATCACTTGGGGCAGGCGGTGGAGAGGGTATACTCGTATTACTTGGGACAGGCGGTGGAGGGGGGGTACTCGTATCACTTGGGCCAGGTGGAGGAGGCGGTACACTCGTATCATTCGGGACAACCCGAGGGATTATGTTAGTATCATTTACTATCCCCATAGCAGGAGATAGGTCAGACCCAGCATTCTTTAAGAGGAATGGTAAGAGCCAAACAAAAGTTATAAGCAAGGCTATGACTGTAGACGCAATGGTTGCAGGAATAATTATCTGCTGGCAAGACTTGCTCGTGAAGCACCAGCGCTCTTCTTTTTGCTCTCGGAGTACCTCTAAAGCAGCCTCACAAGACTGCAAATAACCCAAGGCTATGTTCGCCTCTTGTATCCGAGCAGCTCCTTGCAACTTCTTGTGTATAGCCTGCATACCCTCGAAGATGGCTACCATGATATCGAGATCTTGGTCCCATAGAGGTAAAGTAGACAGAGCATTCAGCTGCTCGAGACATTCCATACTCATCTTGCTTTGTAAAGCTAGCATTGTTAATTGGTTGATAACTCCATATTGAAATGCTTTGCCGTCATCAGGATATTCTCTCTGAAGTATACTGTCATCTCTTTTTACCTCTTCGATTTGGCTTGTGAATGTAGACCATGCACTTTTGTCTTCTTGAACCCAGGCACATAATCCTGCTTCAGAAAGCTTACCAAGACGTTCATACCAGTTGAGTCGGTCTTTGTCTCCGTATAGCTCGTCTACCACCCAGGCAATGCCTATTCGTACGTTGTCAAAGGTCTGCAGGAGTTCTGTACCAGCCTTCTCTATAGCCTCTATATCTATTTCTCCTGCTACTAGCTTACAACCTACACCGTAACATCTGTTCAGCGCTTTGATACCCTGCCACATTTTTGTGCCCAACTTCGATTCAGAAACTTCTAGGCCTTTTAAGCTATTGTTTAGAAGATGACTGTAGTAAACGTAAGGATAATAATTTGTGTTCTTTTTGATGGCCTCAATTGCGCCTTGAAAACCGCTATAAAGTTCTTGATCTTTGCTAGGCGACCAGCCTTCTGGGTCAATCTTGCGGATCAATAGTAATATGCTGTGGAGCGCGCTGAGTATACTTGCATAGTTGACATAGTTGCCTCTATCTAATTTGACTTGGCCACTTCTAGGATCCACCTTTTTAAGTAACCAAGCTCCCACTCTAATTAGATCTACTGTACTACCTCTGAAAATAGTGTCTTCTAGCTGCCATAGGGTATTATCTAGCGTCTCAATCGTATACTCTTCTCCCAAGCGGTTTTCACTTGCTTTGTTAGCAAGGCTTCTGAAATAGCTCAGAAGCAGCATCCGACCCTTTACAGTATCAGGCTTGATATGGACTAGGTAAGCATACTCTTGCATCACCTCTGGGGTGAGTACTTCAGGGGCCCTATCGCTGAAACGGTCTATTACATAATCTCGTATACATCTGTAACATAGCTCTTGTGTTTCTGTATCCTGGGCACTGTTGAAGGCTTCTACTATTTCTTGCGTAGACTTGATAATACCCTGACTGATACGATCGTATAGTTCTTGTTCACGTTCACGTTCACGAGATGGTGTCTGCGGAACTGACTGTGTGGGTACGAGAGCGGGGCTAGGACTGCTTTGAGACATAGGAATTGAGCCAGTAACAGACTGCGTTGGTGAAATAGCTGTGGTTGCAGGGACTGATTGAACTTGTAAGTCTGTTGTTTCAGATGATAGTTCCGTCAGCTCTATAGCAGATCTATGTTCTACTGCGTGGGGCTTCTCTTCAAGTGGCACGCTCACGCCACAGCTTTGCAGGAATAGAGATATAAGTAAGATAAGCGCTACGATTTTTTGGTTTATTATTTGCATGATAAGTGAATTTATGTTGTTAAAGATCTTAGACATCATACACACGAGCAGACATAACTATTAGATGTCCTGCTATTCAAAAAACGGATCAGTGTTTTGAACAAGTTGTTGAAAATGGGCTACTTCTTTGTCGGATTTTATCCATTCCATCACTGTGTCCTTATTTTTAGTCTCCTTAGAATGTAGTGTTAACTTCTTTTGGCCAGTCTTGGGACCATCCCCTATAGTAAGTGCTACCTCATAGAGCTTAGGTATCAGAAAGGGGATAACGCTTTCGTCCTTCTTTATCCAATAGAATTCAATGAGTGATCCTGTAGGCACCTCTTTAAGTGCCTCTAGAGCGGTATCATGAACATCAGAACCGGTATTGTTGAGTTCTTTGAGGATAGGGGTTAGCGTCGTATCTATATCAGCGTCTTTCTCTAACAAAGTTGGTAAAGCTTGTATGACAGTCTTGCGAACATTCGAGTCAGGGTCCTCGAGAGCTTTCATGATAGGGGGTAAGACGTCTTTTACTGCTGCACCCCGCTCTAATAATGCTCCTAAAGTCTGTAAGGTAGTACTACGAATCAGAGGGTTACGATCCCGCAGTGTGACTTGAGTGAGGGGTAAGACTTCTACGAGTTTAAGGCCCTTGTCTACTAATATAACTAGGGCTTTTATAGCAACTATGCGAACATCAAGGTGGCTATTTTCACTCTCGAGCACTTTTTGGACAGAAGATAAGGCTCCTTCAACGTCAAGCCCCTTGTCTACTAATATCACTCGGGATTCTATAGCAGCGCTGCGAACAGAGGGGAGATTATCTTCGTCTAAGAACTCCTGGATGTGACGTAAGGCCTTCGATAGGCCTATACCTCTATCCACTAATCTTACCAGAGCTTTTAGAGCAGTACTTCGAGCAATAGCGTGCTTTTCATCCTGGAGAGCATTATAAATAGGATCTAACACATCATTTATATTAGCGCCTCTCTCGACTAGGCTAGGAAGAGTACGCAAAGCAGTACTGCGAACTAGGGGGTCAATATTCTGATTCTGTAGCATGTTCAGGATATGCGATACAACTACAGCTATATCAAGGCCTCTGTCTACTAGCCTAACTAGTATTGCCAAGGCAACACTCTGAACATCAAAGTTACTGTCTAAGAGACCGTTCAGGACAAGAGGTAGGGTATCTTCTACCACTACACCCTTATCTACTAATGTTGGCAGGACCTGTATAGCAGCGCTTCGAACATGCCAGTTAGTATCCTCAAGAGCGTTTCGGGTATGTGATAAGATATCCTCTACCACTGAGTCCTTATCTACCAATGCTACTAGAGCCTCTATGGCAGAAATGCGAACATTCCAGTCACTATCCTGGAGAGATTTCGTGATAAGGAATAAAATGTCTCCGACCACCGCGTCCTTGTCTACTAATGTCGGCAAGGCCCTGAGAGCAGCTATGCGAATAGCAGGGACACTATCTTGGAGAGCGTTCTGGATAAAAGGTAAGACTATGTCTACACTAGTGCCTTCCTCTACTAATGTCGCCAGGGACTTTATGGCAGCAATGCGAACATCTATGTCTCTATCCTCGAGGGCGGCTTGTACAGAATCTAGCATATCTACTAGATCCGCATCCTGGTCCACCAATATCGTTAAGGCCTGTGTAGCAGCTATACGAGCATCGGGATCACTGCTATTGAGGCTGGTCTGGATATGGGCCAGTAACATATCGCTATAGTATGTAGCTAAGCCACTGGTCTCCGAAAGTAGGTTCAGGAAAGTATACTGGATTACTTGAGCTGCTTCTTGATCTCTTGCATATTGGTCCAATCCTTTGCTAAACCACATACTCAGGTTTCTTTCTAAATAAAACTCTCCTTCTAATGCTTGCATCGTCTCTCTTTGTACGGCTGTATTGTCCGTTACCAGTAGCCATTGGTTAAGTAACCGAAGCTGGAACATTAGGTACTGTAGACCGAGTACTTCGCTAGGGAATGTACTCACTAGTTGCAGCAAGGGTTGGATAACAGTTGTGTCATTGCCCAGCACTACTCCTGCCATGAAGGAAAGAGTATTGCTATAACGAGGGACATACATATGCTCTTGTAAGAATCCAATGGTATCGCTTTTCTCTTCTGAAACGAACTGTCTAGCTAGCTTCCTACCTGCAAAGTATTCGTGAAAAGTCAGATGCGGGAACTCATATGCATGCGAAAAATGCTTATTCTCTATGTGCTTATTCTCTATCTTTTTCAAAAGTAGAAAGCCTTTCTCGTCTATGATGTGGTATATATCACTATCCCGCTCACCTCCTAATAGGCTAGAATCAACGATAATCTTTCCTTTTTCTAAGCTAGTAAGCGCCGTATTCTCTAAAAACTGGAACAACTTTTCTTTGTGATCTTGTGTATATACTTTGGTCTGGGGTACTTTTATCTGCTCTTCCGTAACAAATCTGTACCATACATGATTAGAAAGTTCTCCGTACAGCTTTGCTAAGCCTACAGGCGCACTCCATCGATTTATTTCTCTACCTCTGTGTTGCCACAAAGCACAGAGAATGTTCAAATTCACCGGTGCACTGGTAGTATCTTCTATCTGATGATTCTCAATGAAAGAGATAAGGGCCTGAGCTGTGTTGCTTGTGTCATTGCCTACAGCATAGTTGATAAAGTTATCTTGATGCCTTTCGTCCAAGCCTATGCTCTCTACTTCTATATCTACCAGGTTCTTTTCTGTTACTATGCCATAAGGCCTGGAGGTGAGTAAGAGCTTGTGCTTGCCTAACATAGCTTCTTGAAGTACGGTCTGACTAAAATCAAACTGCTCATCTATTCCATCTAATATTACTAATGTCACATTGTGCGTTAACTGACGATTGATCTGATCCATCCAAAACTGATGAGACATACCTGTCGTGTTCATTATTTCGGGCAGTAATTCCCTAATAATGACGGTAGCCAGGGCTGTACGTCCTGAATAGCTCTGGCCAGCATAATCAGCATCCTTTAATTTGCTAACAGGTAGTACATACACCGCCACAAAGTTTTGCCCCCAATGTCCTATGGACCAATCATAAGCTATTTTTCTAGTCAGCGAAGTTTTGCCCACACCTGCTTCTCCTACAAGGAGGACCTTGTTTATCTGCTTGGTTAGGCTTGTTGGGCTAAAAAGATCAGTCAAAGCAATAGGAGTTTTAAGCCACTGCTGTCTTTCTGCATGTGCAGCGAACTGATCTGGGTTTTGAATTGCATTTACGGTTTCCTGTTCATTCAGTCTCAGATCGAAGTCGATTATTTCCACAGGTACGCGTGTTGTATTTATGAACAAGGCTGGCGTATATCTGAAGTCTTGCTGCTGATAATGAGATCTTAGCATTTCTCTTATAACCTCGTCTGGAATTGTACCATTACGCTCTCTCAGATAGATTGCTAAAGCGGATGAAAATATGAACAAAGCTATAGATGAAGCTATGATTGTTGGTTTGACTAATCGCTTCGGGAAACATCCGCACAACCATCTTTGATCAACATCAAGCGAGACGTCCGGTATCTCCAGCGGAATAGGACTTAGGTCTGTATCATCAGGCAGCAGAGTTGATGAATGTTTCTGACTGAGCTCTGTTAGCAAAACAGCTTTCACTTCATCAAACAATCTATGCTCGGAATCTGAGTAAATATTTGGAGTAAAAGTGTGCCTTAGTAGCTTATTGTCTAACGTTTCTTGCCCCATCCACTTCTGCATAGCTTGAACAACAGGTGTGGGTTCAGGTCTGGATTGGAATCGCCAGATAAATCCTCCTGTCCGCCCAGTATTATGCCTTTCCTCTTGCTGTTGGAATGCCTCCACTTGTGTCGCAAAAGCGCGCAGATAGGTTAGGGCCGTATTGGATACCTGTTCCTGAGAATTCTCTGTAGATTTTCGGCTGCATATAGTCAGGAGACCCTCAAAGATAGCTTCCATGATATCTTGGTCTTGACTCCACAAGGGTAACGTAGTAAGTGCATTGAGCTGGTCAAGACTTTTTGTCTTCATCTCAGTCTCGCTACGTAGGATAACCATCAGCAGCTGATTAATAACCCCATATTGGAATGCTTTTCGATCTTCAGGCAGTGCATTCTGCAGCATGCTGCTGTCTTTCTTGATTCCCTCAATCTGGCTCTCAAATGTGCCCCATGCACGCTCATCACTCAATACCCACACATGTAGCCCTGCTTCTGCCAACTTACTAAGCCGTTCATACCAGCTGATAGGATCTTTGTCTCCGTACAACTTATCCACTAGCCAATCTTTGTCTTCTCGTAAATCCTGAAAGATCTGCACAAGTTCTCTGCCGGCTTTTACCGTAGTATCTATATCATCTTTACCGCCTATCAACTTATGGCCTAGGTCATGACATTGCACTAAGACCTTGGTACCTAGACACACTTTGTCGTCCGGCTGCGAATCAGAAGCCTCCACAGTTTTCAAGCTGCTGCTCAGAAGATGGCTGTAGTAGACGTAGGGATAGGAAGCTGTACTATTTTTGATAGCCTCAGGGATCTTTTGAAAACGGTTGTACAAGGCTCCAGTATCACCAGATAACCAGCTTTGAGGGTTCATCTCTTTGACTATGAGTAATATATTGTGAGGTGCGTTGAGTGCTCTTGCATAATTGGTATATTTACTTTTGTCTAGCTTGACCTTACCCATATCTGGATCTGTTTTGTCAAGTAGCCAATTTCCTACGCTAATTAGGTCTGACGCATTACCGTCAAAAACAGCGCCTTCTAGCTCCCAGAGTATATCATCTAGGGCTTGGATGATGGCTTCCTTGCTACGTGAGTAACCTCTTACCTTTTTGGCTAAGCCTTGGAAATATTTATGCAGGAGGCTTTGATACTCCTCAGCAGTCAGGGGAGTGCCAGCTATTCGGGTATATTCTCGCATCAACCCCTGATCTAAAGTTTCTATCCTTTTGCTGGCAAAAAGGTCCACATGGCCTTCTATCCACTTATACAATACCTTGGCTGCCTCTGTATGCTGCTCACTCTGGGTATCCCTGAAGGCCTCTATCAATTCCTCTAGGGCAGTAAATGAACTTTCACGGATCTGATCGTCCAAGAGTAGTTGCTCTTGCGATGGCGCTTGCAGGGTAGGCTGTGTAGGCGTAGCACTCCTTTCAGGGGTACCTTCTTGCGGTGAATGGGTTGAACTCACAGCAGATGGTCCTGCTGCTGGTACATCTTGGGGATCGGATGCGCTAGGCGGCTCTGCGATACCTGCTGGGATGGGTTCATGTTGCACTGCAACAGCATTTTCCTTCTCTAATGGGACTGATGGAACATTTACCCCGCAACTCTGCAAAAAGAGAGATACGAGTAAAATGAAGGCTATGCTTCTTTGATTGGCTGTTTTCATGACAAAATAGGTTTTGTGTTAAAGGCTAAAGGTTATAGATCCAGTCTCTTCTAGTTCTGGCTGCTCTTCATCAGTAATCTTACTAAATCTTTTTTAAAAAGTCAAGTGCCCCTCAACTACGGCCTGACCTAACCAGTATCACGCTCCACTACCCTTGACTTTACTCACAAACACACCGCTGTTACCCCCTCAATCTCTCTAGTCTCGATATCTCCATCTGTGGCAACAAGATCGAACCGTTTACCCAATCTTGACAAAACCTTTTCAAAAAGTCAAGTGACCCCTGCAAACTCCCCCATAACACTGCCCCTGAATCAGTGATCGACACTGGTCAATAGGCTACCATTACATTTGGAAAATACCACTAAACAACTTTTGGACAATCGCTGTAAAAAAGACACCTAACAGGATCCTGAGAAGGACCGCTATTGTACTTTACCCATACGCAACAGGCCCTTTTGCGCTTTTCATGGGCTTTGCTTAGGTTTGGGATGTCAGAATTGGACAGTCATTTTGGCCCATTAGCAAGATCCTACGAGGTATGCACCGCTGGGTACAACCCAGCGACTTACAGCTGCAAAATTGCCTATATTTAAAGTAAATAACCAGAAAATAATCCAGATATGCCAACGCAACCTAGCCAGTCAACAGAACCTATATTGCAAGAAAATAAGAACAGATTCGTACTCTTCCCTATACAACATAAGGACATTTGGGAGTTTTACAAAAAGGCCGAAGCTAGCTTCTGGACCGCTGAAGAAATAGACCTAAGCCAAGACCTGAAGGACTGGACCAGCTTGAATGACGGAGAACGTCACTTTATCTCTCACGTGCTGGCTTTCTTCGCAGCTAGCGATGGTATAGTCAATGAAAACCTGGCCGAGAACTTCGTAGCAGAGGTACAGTATACAGAGGCTAAGTTCTTCTACGGCTTCCAGATCGCTGTGGAAAATATACATTCGGAAACCTACTCCCTGCTCATCGACACGTATATCAAAGACCCCCAAGAACGGGATCGCCTCTTTAATGCTATCGAGACGCTGGACTGCGTCAAGCAAAAAGCAGATTGGGCCCTACGCTGGGTCGAGAACGCTAGCTTTAGCGAACGCCTCATCGCATTTGCAGCGGTGGAAGGCATATTTTTCTCAGGAAGCTTCTGCGCCATTTTCTGGCTGAAGAAGCGAGGGCTAATGCCCGGCTTGACCTTCTCTAATGAGCTCATATCGCGCGATGAAGGATTACATTGCGACTTCGCCTGCCTGCTCTATGCTAAGCACCTCCAGCAGCGGCTGCCCGAAGACAGAGTAAAGGAAATCATTATGGATGCGGTGACCATCGAGAAAGCATTCGTTACGGATGCACTCCCTGTGCGGCTGATTGGGATGAATGCTGATTTGATGAGCCAGTATATCGAGTTTGTAGCAGATAGGCTACTCGTAGAGCTGGGCTGTAGCAAAGTGTATCATGCTACGAACCCATTCGATTTCATGGAGATGATCTCCCTGCAGGGCAAGACCAATTTCTTTGAGAAGCGTGTGGCAGAGTATCAAAAAGCGGGTGTTATGAATACGGATCCGCAGAAAGACAAGTCCAAGTTCTCACTAACGGAAGATTTCTAACGAGTCGTCATTTATGGTAGTTGTAAAGCGTGATGGGAGATATGAGTCGGTCAAATTTGATAAAATTACGGCTAGAATTGATCGGCTCTGCTATGGTCTAGATAACACTTATATAGATCCGGTAGATATTGCTAAAAAAGTAATTGCAGGGATCTACGATGGAGTCAGTACCGTGGCACTGGATAACCTAGCGGCTGAAACGGCCGCCAGCATGGCCACACAGCACCCCGATTACACCATTTTAGCCGCGCGCATAGCTGTTTCTAGCCTACATAAGGTTACGAGTGCCTCGTTTTCGAGTACCATGAAGCGGCTATATACCTACATCGATCCGAAAACGGGCGAGAATGCCTCCCTGATTGATAAAGAGGTCTATAAGGTCATCCGGGAACATGCGGCACTGCTAGACGCAGCCATTGTATACGACCGGGACTATACCTATGACTATTTCGGATTTAAGACCCTAGAGCGGGCCTACCTGCTGAAAATGTATGGGAAAGTCGTCGAACGCCCCCAACATATGCTCATGCGTGTGGCCGTGGGTATTCACAAAGATGACATCCCAACGGCTATAGAGACGTACCACCTGATCGCTGAGAAATGGTTTACGCACGCTACGCCTACCCTATTTAACGCCGGCACTCCCAAGCCGCAGCTATCCTCTTGCTTCCTACTCACGATGAAAGAGGATAGCATAGCAGGTATTTACGATACGCTCAAACAATGCGCCCAGATATCCCAGTCGGCAGGGGGTATTGGCCTGAGTGTACACAACATCCGAGCTACAGGCTCCTACATCAGGGGTACCAACGGCGTCTCTAACGGTATCATACCCATGCTTCGCAATTTCGATATGACGGCACGCTATGTAGACCAAGGTGGGGGGAAACGCAAGGGCAGCTTTGCGATCTACCTAGAGCCCTGGCATGCTGATATCTTTGGATTTCTAGATCTAAAAAAGAACCATGGTAAAGAAGAATTGCGGGCCCGCGATCTATTTTATGCACTTTGGGTACCCGATTTATTTATGCAACGGGTAGAAAATGATGAATCATGGTCGCTCTTCTGCCCGAAAGAAGCGCCGGGCTTGGCAGATTGCCATGGGGGGGCGTTTGAGCGACTTTACCAGAAGTACGAACGGGAGGGCAAGGCCCGGTCCACGGTCAAGGCCCAAGAGCTTTGGTTTGCCATTTTAGAAGCACAGATCGAAACGGGTACCCCCTATATGCTGTATAAAGACGCCGCCAACCGGAAATCGAACCAGCAGAATTTGGGGACCATCAAGTCGAGCAACCTATGCACCGAGATCGTCGAATATACGTCCCCCGACGAGGTAGCCGTATGTAACCTGGCCTCCATTTCCCTACCCAAGTTTATTGACGAAAAAGGTCAGTTTGATCATCAAAAGCTCTACGAGATTACCTATACGGTGACGAAAAACCTAAACAAGATCATCGATATCAACTACTATCCTGTGCAGGAAGCTAAAACCTCTAATCTACGGCATCGGCCCATCGGGATCGGTGTGCAAGGTCTTGCCGATACATTTCTCCTTTTGCGCATGCCTTTCGATTCGGCAGCCGCCCGAGAGCTCAATAGAGACATCTTTGAGACCCTCTATTTCGCCGCCATGACTGCTTCGAAAGATCTGGCCAAAGCACACGAACCCTATGAGACTTTCCAGGGATCGCCTGTATCCAAGGGCATATTTCAGTTCGATATGTGGGATGTACAACCGACTTCGCGTAGGTGGGATTGGGAAAGGCTGCGCTACGAAGTTCAGGTATACGGCGTACGTAATTCACTACTGCTAGCACCTATGCCCACCGCCTCTACTTCACAAATATTGGGCAATAATGAGTGCTTTGAGCCCTACACCGCCAACATATATACGCGCCGGGTATTATCAGGCGAATTTATCGTTGTCAATAAACACCTCCTGAAAGACTTGATAGCACTGGGCTTGTGGAATGAGTCTATGAAGAATGCACTCATAGCTGCCAATGGATCTATACAGTCGCTGGCAGGTATTCCATCTCACATTAAGGAGTTATATCGGACCGTGTGGGAAATCCCGCAAAAGGCCATCATTGACATGGCAGCTGATCGAGGAGCTTACATATGCCAGAGCCAGAGCTTGAATATCCACCTGAAAGATGCTAGCTTCCCTAAACTCACTTCCATGCATTTTTATGCCTGGAAACAAGGGCTCAAAACGGGTATGTACTACCTGAGAACACAGGCTGCAGCCGATGCCATTAAGTTTACAGTACAGAAACAGCAGACACAGGCGCCAACCCTAGGAGAAGAGGCGCCAGTAGCCCATGCAGAGCAAACTGACAGCATGGGTATACAGGATCACGCACCGGAATGTGTTGCCTGTAGTGCCTAAGCTGGACACATAACCAAGGGGTATATCTAGGCGTTGTCATAGACTGTACGCCAAGATGACAATATTGAACATAATAAACTTACAACAGATCATTTTCAAGCTACTATGCGTATTCCTTTTCACAAATATCAGGGTGCGGGCAATGACTTTATCATACTAACTGATGATGCCTGCCCGAAACAATCACTAGATGCGGAGCTAATTGCCAACTTATGCGACCGTAGATATGGCATTGGCGCGGATGGGCTCATACACATTGCGTCGCACGATCAGTATGATTTTGTCATGGACTACTACAATGCAGATGGCAGCGAAGCCTTTTGTGGCAATGGAAGTCGGTGCGCTGTGGATTGGGCAGTACGCCAAAATAGGGCAGATAAGGCCGCCCGTGAGGTGCATTTCCTAGCCGCAGATGGACCCCATCAGGCCTTTTTTGAAAAGGATTGGGTGTATGTAAAGATGCAGGACGTCGTGGGTATACGGCAGGAGCTGGATGGATATTTTCTCAACACAGGTGCTCCACACTTTGTGCAGATTGTAGAAAATGTTGAGGAAATAGATGTGCAGGGCTTGGGAAGCTTTCTCCGGCACAGCAAGGCATTTGAAGAAGGTGCCAATATCAACTTCATAATGGTACGAGGATATAACCGCATCAACCTGCGGACCTATGAAAAAGGTGTGGAGCGTGAAACCTATGCATGCGGTACAGGTGCTGTAGCTGCCGCCTTAGTAGGCACCTTGTATGGGTACACAAGTCCTGTACATGTATCTACACAAGGGGGTAGATTACAAGTTCGCTTTGTAGCAGGTACCGAAGGCTTTCAAGACATTTATCTAGGCGGCCCTGTGGCAAAGGTATTTGAAGGCACCATTGATACAGCGGCCCTAGATAGCCAGCCAACCGACGTATTCATGTAGCATTATAACCTTTCAGCAAAACATGTTCAAACTATTCAGCCAGCTATTTGAAACCAAGTCTACGCGCGACTTAAAGAAACTCAAGCCGTATCTGTCGAAGATTCATGCAGCCACTGAGCAGCTACAACCCTTGAGCCACGATGCATTGCGCCAGCAGACCCAGGACATCCGAAAGTACATCCAAGAGCAGCTGCAGCCCATGGCTAGCCACATAGAAACCCAAAAGCAGCATGTGGCTACAGACACCAGCTTGAGCCTAGAAGCCATAAAAAGCGCGTACAGTCAGATCGAAAAGCTGCAAAAAGAATATAACCAGCAACTAGCGACCGTGTTGGAAGAAGTATTGCCTACTGTTTTCGCGCTAGTCAAAGAAACAGCCAGACGTTTTCAGGAAAACCAGCAGCTCGTGGTGACGGCCACAGCATATGATAAAATGTTGGCTGAGGTACATGCCCATGTGCAGCTATCTGGTACGCAAGCCCTATGGCGCAACCAGTGGGAAGTAGTCGGTCGATCCATGACCTGGGATATGGTCCACTACGATGAGCAATTGATAGGCGGTATCATCCTACACCAAGGCAAAATTGCGGAAATGGCTACAGGAGAGGGGAAAACATTGGTCGCCACACTCCCCGCTTTTCTAAATGCGTTATCAGGTCATGGTGTCCATATTGTCACCGTCAATGACTACCTAGCCAAGCGAGATAAAGCTTGGATGGGGCCTATTTACGAGTTTCATGGGCTGCAGGTAGCCTGTATTGATGCCCATCTCCCCAACACCCCAGGCCGGCGCATGGCCTATCAGGCTGACATTACCTACGGTACTAATAATGAATTCGGGTTTGACTATCTCCGGGACAATATGGCTACACAAATGGAAGATCTCGTACATCGGAGTCATCATTTTGCGATCGTAGATGAGGTAGACTCTGTGCTGATTGACGATGCCAGGACCCCGCTCATCATTTCTGGACCTGTAGAAGAGAGTGATGAACAAGCTTACCAAACATTAAACCCACGTGTTCAAAAACTGTACGAAGCCCAGAAGCAACTGGTAACCCAGTATCTGCAAGAAGCCAAGCGTCAAATACAGGCGGGCCAAACGCAAGAAGGCGGACTCTCCCTCTTCAGGGCTTATCGGGGCCTCCCTAAGTACAAGCCCCTGATCAAGTACTTGAGCGAACAGGGTATTAAGCAATTGCTACACCAAACCGAAGGGTATTATATCCAAGACAACTCCCGGATGATGCCTGAGGCCGATGAGCCCCTGCTCTTTACCATAGATGAGCAGCGCAACACCATAGAGCTGACTGAAAAAGGCATAGATCATATCACACAACAAGGCGAAGACGCTCAGTTTTTCGTCTTGCCTGACGTCGGTTTCTCCATAGCCCAGGTAGAGAATGCCCCACACCTCAGCGAAGAGGACAAGCGCAGCCAGAAAGAAGCCCTCACCCAAGACTATAACGTCAAGTCCCAGCGGATTCATGCTATCCATCAGCTGCTGAAGGCCTATACACTCTTTGAGCAAGATGTGGACTACATCGTGTCGGACAGCAAAATTAAGATTGTCGACGAGCAGACGGGCAGGGTCTTAGCAGGTCGTCGCTACGCCAACGGGTTGCACCAAGCGCTAGAAGCAAAGGAAGCAGTCCCCATTGAAAAAGCTTCCCAAACCTATGCCACCATTACACTGCAAAACTACTTCCGCATGTATCACAAGCTAGCAGGTATGACAGGCACAGCTATGACAGAAGCCGCTGAGTTTTGGGATATCTATAAGCTCGACGTGGTGGTAACACCTACCCACAAGCTCGTCATTAGAGCAGACAAAGACGACAAGATATACAAGACCGCGCGGGAGAAGTTCAACGCAGTCATCGAAGAAATTACAGACCTCCAACAGCAGGGTCGGCCGGTACTGGTAGGTACCACCTCCGTCGAAATCTCTGAACTTGTCAGCAAGATGCTCAGCTTGCGCAAAATAAATCACCAGGTGTTGAACGCTAAACATCATCAGCGCGAAGCTACCATTGTAGCGGAGGCTGGTAAAGCAGGCGCTGTAACCATTGCCACCAACATGGCCGGCAGGGGTACAGACATCAAGCTGACGCCAGAAGCGCGGGCAGCGGGTGGGTTGGCCATTGTAGGCACAGAGCGACACGAATCCAGAAGGGTAGATAGGCAGCTCCGGGGCAGATCAGGTCGGCAGGGAGATGTAGGTTCCTCGCAGTTTTTCGTATCGCTAGAAGATACCCTGATGCGTCTCTTTGTCTCAGACAGGATTGCCAGACTTATGGATAAGATCGGGCTCCAAGAGGGGGAAGTTATCCAACACAGCATGGTCACTAAGTCAATAGAGCGGGCACAGAAGAAGGTAGAGCAAAATAATTATGCCATTCGGAAGCGGCTGTTGGAGTATGACAATGAGATTAATAAGCAACGCGAATTGGTTTACCAAAAGAGAAAGGACGCCCTATTTGAGAAAAACATACACCCGAATGTCATTAATGTGCTCCATAATGTGGCCCAGGACTTAGCCAATTCCATACAGCAGAGCGACAACTACGACGCCTTGAAGGCCACCTTGTACGATGACTTTGGCATAGAATATCTCCCCCTGTCAACAGATGTGTTCAAGCACAAGTCAGCAACAGAAAAGACGCAGCTCATCTATCAAACCCTTTGGCAAGCTTATCAAGCCAAAAGAGAGCTACTGCATAGACAAAGTGAAGACATACTACAGGGTATAGTGGCGGCGAAGCCGTCCAGAAAGGCTACGTACGCGGTGTTTGGCTTTACAGATGCGAAACGAGTGCTTGAAATTGGGACTATGATCGGAGAAGATCTGCACATCCCAGAAGGGGTATTGGCGGCAGGCCTGGTCAAAGCAGCCATGTTGACCCTTGTTGATCAGCACTGGCAGGTCCATTTGCGGCATATGGATGAACTGAGACAGTCTGTACAAAATGCGGTCTATGAGCAGAAAGATCCGCTTTTGGTTTACAAATTCGAGGCCTATTCGCTCTTTAGGCAGTTTAGCCAAACAGTGAATTACGCCATAGGAAGCTATCTGTTGAAAGCCTTACTGACAGGTTGCAAGCTCCGTGAAGTCGAGGCTCCGGTTTCTATATATGACAACCCTGCAGTGCAACGTCGCTTACTGAATCTATCCTATAGCAACCAAGCCCGTGGGGAAGATGGTGCTAAAGAGCAGCCGGTACAATCCAAAAAGATAGCAGGTAGAAATCAGCGGGTGACAGTCAAGTATCCAGACGGACGGGTAGTAGAAAACGTAAAGTTCAAAAATGTGGCGCAGGACATAGAACAGGAGCGCTGTATGATTGTAACAGAAGCGTAGCCAAGGGCTACTGTTACAAGCAACCAGTATGACTATATAATGCAAAACAATGACACTACTTTAACAAATGCTAACCCGAGGGTGTATACGGGTGTGGATACCTTCGATGAGTTACGAATAGATAGCGACGTATTCGTAGACAAGAGCCTGTTTATCCAAGAGTTCTTGGAGGGAAGTGCTGGTAAAGTCACACTCATTACGCGCCCTCGGCGTTGGGGCAAGACTATGAATATGGACATGCTCAAACGTTTCTTAGCTATTGAGGTAGACGAGCAGGGAAATCCTCTACCGCGAGAGCAATGCCGCAATCACAAACTTTTTGCCGGGGGAGAGGTAGCATTGGAGTTTGAGGAAAGCAAGATGCTACAGCCCCTGAAGATTACTAACTATCCAGCCTTGATGAAACGCCAAGGCCAATACCCCGTCATTAGCATAGGATTTAAGGACGTAACGGGTAGCTCTTATGAAACGATAGAGGTAAAAATAAAAAGCCAAATCGGTAGGCTCTACAGGGATTATAGTTATCTAAGAAAATACCTGAGCGATGAAGAAACGCTACTTGATGACGAACAAAAGGAAAAGCTGCATCAGTATTATACAGGAAAGCTCAACCGAGAAGATGTAGAGGATAGTCTTTACTTCTTGAGCCAGCTACTTTCCAAACACTTTGGGCATAATGTTTATATACTCATGGATGAATACGACACGCCCATCAACAACGCTTTCCTAAAACTCAAAGGAAAACCGAAAGAGTTTGACAAGATTTTAGAGTTATTCCGGGAACTTCTTGGCAACGCCTTCAAGGGCAATCCCTATCTCAAGCGGGGGCTGATCACCGGGATACTCCGGATTGCAAAAGCCAATCTTTTCTCTAGCATCAACAATGTACGAGAATATACATTATTGGATAAGCAGTTTGCTACGTCTTACGGCTTTACACAGCAGGAAGTCAACGAACTGTTTAAGCAAGTCCCTACCTCTACAACTTTAGAGCGAGTCAAGTACTGGTATAATGGCTATAAGTTTGGTGAAGAGGTGCTCTACAACCCTTGGTCCATTATGTGCTGTCTAGAAACTGAAGGTGTATTAGACACCTACTGGATAGACAGTGGAGGCACACAACTCGTAGATGAAGCGCTCCTCTCTGATAACATACAGCAAGACCTGCAGAAGCTGATAGCTAGAAAGCAGATTAGCTCACTGATCACCAAGCAAATTAGCTTTGAGGATATCCGAAGTTCGATAGGTTTGTACAGCCTCTTGCTCTTTGCTGGATATCTCAACCCGGATAGTGTAGGTCTGGGAGACGATGCCAACACCAAGCGATGTGAACTTTCTATACCCAATCATGAAGTACGGCTTATCTACCGACAGCGGCTGACAGAGTGGGTACGCCGGAAGTTAGAGATAGATACATACGCCTACAATAACTTGATGGATCTGTTAGCAACGGGTCAAGTGACTGAGTTTGCGGAACGCCTACAGGCTTTTTTACGTACGTCCACGAGCTTTCACCAATCAGGGCCAAAGCGAGCGGAGTTATTTTATAGTGGCTTTATGTCAGGCTTATCCAGCACCTTACCCCAATACTTTGGCATAGAAAGCGAGCGGGAGAGCGGGCTAGGTAGGGCTGATGCAATACTCATTCCCATGGTGGAACATGGGGATCAGGCGATCATTATGGAGTACAAGGTAGGCCCAGATGTGGCCAGTTTAGCCCAGGTAGCCGAGGAGGGGTTAGCACAGATAGAAGCTAAGAAATATAGTACAGCCTTAAAGGCACATAGCCATGTTAAGGGGGCATTGCAAGTGTGTCTGGCTTTTTGTGGCAAGGAAATGGTCATGAAACATGAGCATGTAACCCTAGATAAGCAATAATGTCATGGATGCTAGCGTAACTGATTCTTCAACTCCAAAATCCAGTCCCAGGGTATATACGGGTGTAGATACCTTTGCTGAGCTACGGATAGATAGCGACGTATTCGTAGACAAGAGCCTATTTATCCAAGAGTTCCTCGAGGGAAATGTAGGTAAAGTCACACTCATTACCCGACCTCGGCGTTGGGGTAAGACCATGAATATGGACATGTTACAACGCTTCTTAGCTATTGAGGTAGACGAGCAGGGGAATCCACTACCCCAAGAGCAATGCGGCAATCATAAGCTTTTTGCTGGGGGAGAGGTTGTAGTAGGGCCTAAGACAGGTAAAGTAAAGCGGTTGTCTCCGGTCAAAATAGCACAACAGCATCCAGATTTAGTTAGCGATCACCAAGGCCAGTATCCTGTCATCAGCATAGGATTTAAAGACGTAACCAGTAGTACGTATGAATCGATAGAGATAAAGATTAAAACCCAGATTGGCAGGCTCTACAGGCATCACAGGTATCTAAGAAAATACCTGAGCGATGCAGAAACGCTACTTGATGACGAGCAGAAAGAAAAGCTACATCGGTATTACACAGGGAAGCTCAGCCAAGAAGACATAGAGGATAGTCTTTACTTCCTGAGTCAGCTACTTTACAAACACTTTGGACAGAACGTTTACATACTCATGGACGAATACGACACGCCCATCAACAACGCTTTCATAGAACTCAAAGAAAAGCCCAAGGAGTTTAACAAAGTTTTAAAATTATTTCGGGAGCTGTTTGGAAACACCTTTAAAGGCAACCCCTATCTCAGGCGGGGGCTGATCACTGGTATACTCAGGGTAGCTAAGGCTAGCCTCTTCTCCAGCATCAACAATGTGAGGGAGTATACATTATTTGATGAACATTTTGCCACTTCCTATGGCTTTACCCAACAAGAAGTCAACGAATTGTTTAGACAAGTCCCCATCTCTACAACTTTAGAAGAGATAAAGCACTGGTACAATGGCTATAAATTCGGTGACAGAGACGCAGAAGTTCTTTACAATCCTTGGTCCATTATGTGCTGTCTATCCAATAGGGGCGTGCTAGACACTTACTGGATTGACAGTGGAGGTACACAACTTGTAGATGAAGCGCTCCTCTCGGATAACATACAGCAAGACCTGCAGAAGCTGATAGCTAGAAAACAGATTAATTCACTGATCACTAAGCAAATTAGCTTTGAGGATATCCGAAGTTCGGTAGGTCTATACAGTCTATTGCTCTTTGCTGGGTACCTTAACTCAGACAGTGTAGATCCAGGAGGAGATGCGAATACAAAGCGATGTAAACTTTCTATACCCAACCATGAAGTACGGCTTATTTACCGACAGCGGCTGACAGAGTGGGTACGCCGGAAGTTAGAAATAGATACATATGCTTACAATAACTTGATGGATCTGTTGGCAACGGGTCAAGTAACTGAGTTTGCGGAGCACCTACAGGCCTTTTTACATACGTCCACGAGCTTTCACCAATCAGGGCCAAAGCGAGCGGAGTTATTCTATAGTGGTTTTATGTCAGGCTTATCCAGCACTTTACCCCAATACTTTGGTATGGAAAGCGAGCGGGAGAGTGGGCTAGGTAGGGCGGATGCAATACTCATTCCCATGATGGAGCACGGGGATGAGGCGATCATTATGGAATACAAGGTAAGGCCAGATGCGGCTAGTTTAGCCCAGGTAGCCGAGGAGGGGTTAACACAGATAGAAGTTAAGCAATATAGTACAGCCTTGAAGGCACATCGCCATGTTAAAAGGGTATTGCAAGTGTGTCTGGCTTTTTGCGGTAAGGAAATGGCTATAAAGTATGAGCATGTAACCCTAGATAAGCAATAATGTCATGGATCCTGGCGTAACTGATTCTCCAACTCCAAAAGCCAGTCCCAGGGTATATACGGGTGTAGATACCTTTGCTGAGCTACGGATAGATAGCGACGTATTTGTAGACAAAAGCCTGTTTATCCAAGAGTTCCTCGAGGGAAATGCAGGTAAAGTCACACTCATTACCCGACCTCGGCGTTGGGGTAAGACCATGAATATGGACATGTTACAACGCTTCTTAGCTATTGAGGTAGACGAGCAGGGGAATCCACTACCCCAAGAGCAATGCGGCAATCATAAGCTTTTTGCTGGGGGAGAGGTTGTAGTAGGGCCTAAGACAGGTAAAGTAAAGCGGTTGTCTCCGGTCAAAATAGCACAACAGCATCCAGATTTAGTTAGCGACCACCAAGGCCAGTATCCTGTCATCAGCATAGGCTTTAAAGACGTAACAGGAGAGTCTTACCAGGAGATAGAAGAGGCAATTAAAATGCAACTTACTGATTTGTATAGGGAGCATAGCTACCTAGAGCAGCATATCCATGCCACATCAAGCTCAGTAAAACAGAGTCATCAAGAGAATTTGCAACGGTACTTTACAGGTAAGTTTGGGGAACAAGGTGTTAAAAAAAGTTTGCGTTTTCTAAGTGAACTACTCTCACAGCACTTTGGACAGAACGTTTACATACTCATAGACGAATACGATACACCCATCAACAATGCTTTCCTAAAACTCAAAGGAAAGCCGAAAGAGTTTGACAAGGTTTTGGAACTATTTCGGGAGCTGTTTGGAAACACGTTCAAAGGCAACCCCTACCTCAGGCGGGGGCTAATCACTGGGATACTCAGGGTGGCGAAAGCTAGCCTCTTCTCTAGCATCAACAATGTGCAGGAGTATACACTATTTGATAAGCAGTTTGGTACCTCTTATGGCTTTACGCAGCAGGAAGTCAATGAGCTGTTTAACCAAGTCCCTACCTCTGCAACATTAGAACAGGTAAAGCACTGGTATAATGGCTATAAGTTTGGAGATGAAGACGCAGAAGTCCTTTATAATCCTTGGTCCATTATGTGCTGTCTAGGCCGTGGAGGTGTGGTAGATACCTATTGGATAGATAGTGGAGGTACACAACTCGTAGATGAAGCACTCCTCTCTGATAACATACAGCAAGACTTGCAGAAGCTGATAGCCAGAAAGCAGATTAGCTCACTGATCACCAAGCAAATTAGCTTTGAGGATATCCGAAGTTCGATAGGTCTGTACAGCCTCTTGCTCTTTGCTGGGTACCTCAATCCAAACAGTATAGCTCCAGGAGACGATGCCAACACCAATCGATGTAAACTTTCTATACCCAACCATGAAGTACGTCTTATCTACAGACAGCGGCTGACAGAGTGGGTACGCCGGAAGTTAGAAATAGATACATATGCTTACAATAACTTGATGGATCTGTTGGTAACGGGCCAAGTAACTGAGTTTGCGGAACGCCTGCAAGCCTTCTTACGTACGTCCACAAGCTTTCACCAATCAGGGCCAAAGCGAGCAGAGTTATTTTATAGTGGCTTTATGTCAGGCTTATCCAGCACCTTACCCCAATACTTTGGCATAGAAAGCGAGCGGGAGAGCGGGCTAGGTAGAGCGGATGCGATACTCGTTCCCATGGTGGAGGACGGGGATCAGGCGATCATTATGGAGTACAAGGTAGGCCCGGATGTGCCGAGTTTGGACAAGGTGGCTGAAGAGGGGTTGGCTCAGATCTCGGCTAAACAGTATAGCACCGTCTTGAAGACACATAGCCACGTTAAAAGGGCATTGCAGGTGTGTCTGGCTTTTTGTGGTAAGGAAATGATCATGAAACATGAGCATGTAACCCTCGATAATCAATAACGTCATGGGTGCCAGGGTAGCTAATTCTGTAAAAGCCAACCCCAGGGTATATACGGGTGTAGATACCTTTGCTGAGCTACGGATAGATAGCGACGTATTTGTAGACAAGAGCCTATTTATCCAAGAGTTCCTCGAGGGAAGTGTGGGTAAAGTCACGCTTATTACTCGCCCTAGGCGTTGGGGTAAGACCATGAATATGGACATGCTACAACGCTTCTTAGCTATTGAGGTAGACGAGCAGGGAAATCCACTACCCCAAGAGCAATGCCTCAATCACAAACTTTTTGCTGGGGGAGAAGTAGAGCTGTATCCTGGAAATACCAAGTTACTACAGCCTCTAAAGATAAGTTACAGCCCAGCATTGATGCAGCAACAAGGACAGCACCCCGTCATTAGTATCGGATTTAAAGACGTAACAGGAGAGTCTTACCAGGAGATAGAAGACGCAATCAGAGCACAAATTGTAGAGCTCTATATGGAGACCAGCTATCTCCAACCCTATCGTCAGCAGTATGACGAGGGCTTACTAAAAGGTACCTACAAAAAGTTACAGCCTTACTTTGAAGGCACTTTCGATAAACAAGATTTGAAAAAGAGCCTCCGCTTTATAAGCCAACTACTTTACAAAGACTTTGGAAAACATGCCTACATACTCGTTGACGAATACGACACGCCCATCAACAGTGCTTTCTTAAAACTCAAAGAAAAGCCCGATGAGTTTAATAAGGTTTTGGAACTATTTCGGGAGCTGTTTGGAAACACGTTCAAAGGCAACCCCTACCTCAAGCGAGGGCTGATCACTGGGATACTCAGGGTAACCAAAGCTAGCCTCTTCTCCAGCATCAACAATGTGCAGGAGTATACACTACTTGATAAGGAGTTTGGTACCTCCTACGGCTTTACACAACAGGAGGTCAACGAACTGTTTGATCAAGTCCCTACCTCTGCGACATTAGACCAAGTAAAGCACTGGTACAATGGCTATAAGTTTGGTGAAGAGGTGCTTTACAACCCTTGGTCCATTATGTGTTGCCTAGCTCGTGGAGGTGTGTTAGACACCTACTGGGTTGACAGTGGAGGTACACAACTTGTAGATGAAGCGCTCCTCTCGGATAACATACAGCAAGACCTGCAGAAGCTGATAGCTAGAAAGCAAATTAATTCACTGATCACCAAGCAAATTAGCTTTGAGGACATCCGAAGCTCGATAGGTTTGTACAGCCTCTTACTCTTTGCTGGGTACCTTAACCCAGATAGTGTAGACTCAGGGGGCGATGCCAATACCAAGCGATGCAACCTTTCTATACCTAATCATGAAGTGCGGCTTATCTACCGGCAGCGGTTGGCAGAGTGGGTGCGCCGGAAGCTAGAGATAGACTCATACGCGTACAACAATTTGATGGATCTGTTGGCAACGGGTCAAGTGGCTGCTTTTGCGGAGCGCTTGCAAGCTTTTTTGCACAATTCCACGAGCTTTCACCAAACAGGCCCAAGGCGAGCAGAGGTATTCTACGATGGTTTCATGCTAGGCTTATCCAGCACCTTAGCCCAATATTACGGCATAGAAAGCGAGCGGGAGAGCGGGCTAGGTAGGGCTGATGCGATACTCATTCCCATGATGGAGCACGGGGACCAGGCAATTATCATGGAGTATAAGGTAGGCCCAGATGCAGCCAGTTTGGTGAAGATAGCTCAAGAGGGATTAGCCCAGATAAGGGATAAACAATATAGTGCAGCTCTACGGGCACATAGCCATGTTACAAGGGTGTTGCAAGTATGTCTGGCCTTTTGCGGTAAGGAAATGGCTCTGAAATATGCAGAAGCAACGCTTGCATAGGGGTAAGAAAGTATGCGTAAGTTTGTTTCCTGCTAGGCTGAGACCGATAAGAAACCCTCAGACATATACGTGACGTTCGGCGCGATAAGAAGACCGTACGAGCGGACCAGCCTCCACATATCGAATCCCTCTTCTCATACCTTCTTTTTTGAAATGCGCAAATTTGTCCGGGTGTACATACTCGGCTATACGGATATGCTGTTTCGTAGGCTGTAGATATTGACCTAACGTTAATATATCTAACCCATGGGCGACTAAATCATCCATAGCCTGGTATACTTCCTGGTCAGTTTCTCCTAGGCCTAGCATCATGCCTGATTTGGTTTTCTTACCGTATGCTTTCGTGAGACGGATCTGCTCCAAACTGCGCAAATACTTGGCTTGTGGACGTACGCTTCTGTACAGCCGCGAGACCGTCTCGATGTTATGAGATACTACTTCTTGGCCAGCTTCTAGCATCCGATAAAGCGCCTCCCACGTACCCTTGACATCTGGAATAAGGGTCTCTACGGTCGTATTGGGGCAAAGTTTTTTGATGGCTTGTACCGTTTGGTACCATACCTCGGCACCGCGGTCTTTGAGTTCATCCCTGTTGACAGAGGTAATAACTGCATGTTGTATCCCCATGCGCTGTACAGCTTGGGCGACTCGCTGAGGCTCTTGGACATCATACTCAGTAGGCCTTCCCGTAGCTACTGCACAAAAAGCACAGCTGCGTGTGCATACATTTCCTAGGATCATAAAGGTAGCCGTGCCTGCCCCCCAACACTCACCCATATTCGGGCAGTTGCCACTGGTACAGATGGTATGGAGCTTATGGGTATCGACAATAGCACGTATGTTGCGATAAGCCTGCCCCGTTGGTAGCTTGACACGTAGCCAGGGAGGCTTGGTAGTACCAGCGGCTTGATCTGGGTTAGCCGAGGTAGTACCAAGCGCTGGGGTAGGGAAAGATGTGTGGACAGACATAAGGAGGAAAGGTTAATGGATACGCAAAGCTAAGAATAAGCGATTTAGAACACACAAAAAAGGCCGAAATTTTCCGGCCTTCCCTGTTTATCTATACTAAGATCATCGCTTATTGCATGAGTAGGTTAGCAAAGTTGTAACCCATCGATAGCCGAACACCCCAAGCTTTGGTTCCTTGGTCGTCATCTAACTTGACTAGTTGCGATTTGACAATTCCTTGCTTTTCAAGGATATCTGTCAGGCTGTAGTTGGCCCTGAATTCGAGCAACATGCCTAGCGGTGACTCATAGCCAAGGCCTAGAACAGCACCGAACCCGAAACGTGCCATTCCCTCTTTGATAGGCACATTACCTGCTTGCGGACCCAAGCTGTAATTAGCTTTGGTCATCAAAGGAAAGTGAAATTCAGGCCCTACATGTATGTTTATACCTTCGCTCTCGCCGTACTCAGAGGCCATGGGCATAAAGTGTAGGAGCGGTGTCATACTTACTTGGTGAATAGTGAAGCTACAAAACTGCTTTGCATCTCCTTTCATGCTGAGCTTGCCTCCTGTACCTGCGTACATGACTTCTAGCCCAGCACGCATGTTGCTTTGGAATTTATAGCTTCCGAACATACCGGCGTGCATGCCCAGCTTCAATAGGCTATTTTGAGCATTATCTGGGCCAAATAGTTCGGATTTGCCTAGTCCAGCTACTTGAGAATTAACGATACCTGCCTTCAAGCCAAAGCTCCAGGGCATCTCCTGAGCCCTCGCGCTGTTGGCAAGCAGACCTACAGTCATTACAGACGCTACAATTAGTTTTTTCATGATGTTGTGATTTAGTTTCAGTTTTTATACAATCTGTTCTGTTATTTGACAGAGCGGGCTTCCTGATAAAGTGCGCCTGCCATGTGTTTCTAGGCACTAAGATATATGTTGAGCTCATGAGATGCAAAAATACTTGGTTATGGCGCTAGCTTTAGATGCATGCACAACGTAAAATGCGTAACTTCGCCATGCGTAGCTTCGCCAACATAACATAACAAATACGCCTAAAAATGATACACAAAGCTAGTATATATAGAAATCTAATGCTGGGGTTGCTGGGGTTTTGGTTGCCCCTACATGTATGCATGTGTTATACTACTGTCCATGCCCAGGCACTGGAGGAAGACGACATGTACGCACCAGCTGCGTACGCAAGGGAAGACTCGATTAGGTATCCGCAGAGCATACAGGTTAGACCTTACACAGGATTTGTCATGCCCATAGCTTTGGTGGATAGGGACACTATGTACTACAAGTACACAATGCCCCGTGTAACTGGCATGAGTCTAGATTGGGGCATACTGTATGTGAACCGTTCTATCTGGGAACAATTAGATGTTTATCCCAAAGTGAGTATCAGGCTCAGCTATGGTAGGCTCAAAAATCGAGGTAGCATACTCGGATGTCTGCTGTGTACAGAGCCGAGCTACAGTCACTTGGCAACCTTTGCCTGTGTGCCCACACTGGGCGTTGGAGGTGCTTATGTGAAAATACCAGGCTACAAAAGCTATAAACGCTCTCAGTACAGCGCAGTGAATACACCTAGCATAGAGGAGTTCAGGGCAGGCCCTAGCTTGTTCTTAACATGGGGATTTCTACTCAAGTGGAAGATAACCCCTCATTGGCACATTACTAATGGCTTTAGCTTCGATTGGATCCCGTACACGAGCCAGAAAATACAGCCGACTAGATTAGACAGGAACTTAGTTGTTATCACAGAATTTGTAGGCGCTAGCTATACACCTGAGCCAAGCCTACGCAGCTACAACAGGATTCCCCAATCTAGTAGAGCCCACACCAAGCTAGCCCTTGTGCAGGGTATACGAAAGGGTCAGCCCAAAACACAGGCATCGCCTAACAAATACTACTATGTGGTAGGTATACATGGGCAGTGGCGCTATCGTTTGGCCAATAACTACGCGCTCACAATAGGCACAGAGTGGCTAAGAGATCAATCCTCCCAAAAAAAGCTGGTTAGTAACGTGCTCGGCAGGAACTTAAAGGTCAGCTTGCTCATGGGCCAGGAGTTCTTATTGGGCAAACTGACATTGGGTCAAACTGTAGGTGCCTATGGCTTGAACGATAGTATCAGTCATCGGTGGTGGGGTAGATTCTGGGGTAGACTTAGCCTGGATTACCAAGTCAAAGATCATCTACTGCTGGGTGTAGGATGGCAAGGCACTATCTTACCTTCATCGCAAGAGCCTACCCTGGTTAGACAAGAAGGGCTCAACCTTAGCGTGGGATACACTTGGTAACCAACCCTGTGTATGCGCAGCGGAAGATTCTGTTTTTTAAGATAGCATGTATATTTGAAGGAGACAGCAAGCGTAAAAAAATAGGAGTAACCGGGCAAAACTATACCAGATATGGCCAATCATCAGTCAGCACAAAAAAGAATCAGAATCAACATGCGTAAGCGCCTACACAATAGGTACCAGCTCAAGTCCTGCAGGACAGCTATCAAGCAGCTAAAGCAAACCAAAGATCAGCAAGCCGCTACACCGATCTCACAATCCATATATGCGATGCTAGATAAGCTGGCCAGAAAGCATGTCATGCACAAAAACCAGGCTGCCCATAAAAAGGCAGTAGTAGCCAAGCACGTCAACAGCCTGCAATAGCGGACTAGGAAGCGCTTCGCACAGCTACATGCACATGCTTGCGCTACATGCATGACACGATCATGGAGCATAAGGAACTAATCAATGATGCTTCGGCGACTACACTCAAGATACAGGACTGGGCTAAGGAAGATCGTCCGCGCGAGAAACTGATTCGGAAAGGACCTAGCACACTAACCGATACAGAGTTGATTGCTATTCTGCTGGGGTCAGGTACCAAGAACCTGAGTGTCGTCAACTTGGCACAAAAGCTACTCAAGCACCATAACTATGATTTAGGCGCGATCGCTAAGCTTTCTATCCAGGAGCTGCAGAAATTCAAAGGCATAGGCGAAGCTAAGGCCATTGCCATTGTGAGCGCTATGGAATTGGGTAGAAGAAGGCAGGTGAAGACACCTGTGCCCAATAAACACAAGATCACAACTTCCAGAGACACCTATCTATTCATGCAGTCTGAATTGGTAGATAAGGTAGTAGAGGAGTTTTGGATCATTTTGCTAACCCGTGGCGGCTTTGTCATTGAGAAGCACCTCGTGAGCAGAGGGGGGACAGCTAGGCTATCTGTAGACCCCAAGGTAATTTTCAAAGTCGCGTTAGACCATCGGGCTGCCAGTATTATTCTGGTGCATAACCACCCCTCCAACAACCCCAAACCCAGCCAGCTGGACATAGAGCTGACAGAACGGCTCATAGAAGTGGGCAAAAAACTAGGACTGCCGGTTTTAGATCACCTTATCTTTACAGAAGAGGGCTACTTCAGTTTTAGTGATGAAGACCTACTCTTGTAATCACTAACTACATGCAGGCAATGGGTTGCGTAGGCCAAGAAAGCGCCAGAGCCTGTTTAATGCGCATTATGGGGTAGCACTACGACAACGGCCAACCAGTACACTTCTACATATCTCAAAAACAGTCCTATGAAAATATCTTACCAATGGCTCCAGACATATATTCCCATCTCAGAAAGCCCGGAAGATATAGCAAATCGGCTGACCCAGAGTGGTTTGGAAGTAACAGGTATCGAGATGTTTCCCCCCACGCCCCTACCCACCGACGATGCTGAACATCGCTATACAGACGAACATCCAGACACCATTTTTAGCATTGAGCTCACACCCAATCGCATAGATGCCTGTTCACATTTCGGGGTTGCTAGAGAGTTAGGCGCCATCCTGGATCGCCCAGTAAATCCGTTACCTGTGGTCAAACCCGTACAACCTGCTGTGCAGATGCCACCTGTGCAAGTGCACATAGCAGATACCAACGCTTGCCCCCGTTATACAGGTGTGGTTATGGCTGGGGTAACGGTGCAAGCGTCACCTAGGTGGCTTCAGGATAGACTGAGATCGCTAGATGTAGGGCCTGTCAACAACGTGGTAGATGTAACTCAATTTGTCATGTACGAGCTGGGCCATCCCCTACACGCTTTTGATTACGACGAGATCCAAGGCAAAAAGATCGATATTGGACTGGCTAAGGCCCACAGTCTATTGCCTACGTTAGATGGGGTAACGAGGAAGCTAACTGGGGCAGAACTCGTAGTCAGTGATCAAGCAGGTGGCATCGCCTTGGCAGGTGTATTAGGTGGCTATCG
Organism: Phaeophila floridearum; assembly: GCA_036784835.1. NCBI lineage: Eukaryota > Viridiplantae > Chlorophyta > Ulvophyceae > Ulvales > Phaeophilaceae > Phaeophila > Phaeophila floridearum. Next base: position 79,636 of record JAYMFU010064320.1, read on the forward strand.
GGGTAGGGTTTGCACGCAAACACGCAATGTGTTTTTGGAGAGCGCCTACTTCAGTCCTAGCGCCGTGCGTGAGACAGCCCAGCTGCATGGGTTGCAAACGGCAGCCGCGTTTCGGTACGAAAGAGGTGCCGACCCCAATATGCCCCTTTATGCCTTACAGCGGGCCATGGATCTACTTGAAGAAACGGCAGCAGGTCAAGTAAGCTCCCCGATGATCGATATCTATCCGAAAAAGATACCTACACGTAGCATCCAAGTACGTTACCATCATATCGCGAGGGTTGTGGGAGAAGCCATTCCCAAGACAGTGATCCATACAATATTGCACAACCTAGATATCCGTACATGTGAAGATCAAGTGGACAGCTTCATAGCTAGGGTCCCCCCATACAGGGTAGATGTGACGCGTGAGATAGACGTGATCGAGGAGATACTCAGGATCTACGGATATGATCGCATTAGCGTACCCGATACAGTACAGCCAGCTTTTGCTGTGACACCGCAGGTGCCATCTATCTCAGCGCCTCGGCTCGCTAGCGAAGTAGCTGCGCTACTAGCTGCTAAAGGCTACTACGAGCTATGCACCTCCCCGCTCGTAGCATCTACAGATCTGACACACAGCCATGTAGCCGATAAGATACATATTGTCAATCCGCTGAGCGAACGCCTAGATGTGATGCGTACGACGTTGCTGGATTCGGGTCTATCCGTCATGGCCCACAACATGCGCAGACAGCAGATGGACCTCAAGTTCTTTGAATTGAGCAAAATATATCGCCAAGAGGGGGAAGATTCTATCGAGCAAAATAGGTTAGGTATATGGATCACAGGAAATGTAACGCCCCCACACTGGCTAGATAAACCGCGCCTAGTGACCTTTCAAGACCTGCAGGGCATCGTACATGCTATCCTCTCCAGGGTAGGTATTACGGACTGCACACAGCATACGATTGAGGATCATCTGTACGCAAGGGGTATACAGGTAGTGTATCAAGAGGTTGCGTTGGCTACAGTAGGTAGCGTAGCCTCGGAACTATTGGCGCGCTGCGGTATTAAGCAACACATATTTTTTGCAGACATAAACTGGGATGCAGTGCTCAATAGGCGCGAGCCGGGCGTACAGCACCGGGCCATCAGTAAGTTTCCAGCCGTCAAGCGTGATCTTTCGTTGGTGATTGACCAGCACATTGCTTTTGCGGACATAGCGCAACTGGTCAAGCAGCAAAATGAGGCATTGATCCAAGAGGTTAGCGTATTCGATGTGTATCAAGGAGGTACCTTACCTACAGGCAAAAAGGCCTATGCCCTCACTTTCGTACTCCAAGATGAGCATCAGACGTTAGATGAGAACCGTATTCAGCAGGTGATGACCAAGCTCATGCAATTGTTTACAGAAGAGCTAGGGGCCATCATCAGGCAGTAAATATGCATGCGGCGATTGTATGAGCGGATCGAATATCTAGAACAGCAACTGAGCGCCCTGGTATCCGATTATCAACAACAGCGTGCCACTGCACAAAAGCTACAGCAAGAGAATGTACAGCTCAAGCACAAGATGGCCGCCCAAGTGACGCACAATACTCCTGTAGCGGAAGTTGTCAAGGGGGTGCACTACAACCAACTTGGGGGAGAAAGCCAAGGTGATCTGAGGCGCTTGATCGACAGTTGTTTGCAATATATAGACCAGTGTATATCTTTTTTGGAAAGCTGAGGTTAGTATTTCACATTTCTTTCCCTAATTTCACCCAGCATGTAACCAGAGAGCTAGCCCGTTGGCATGTACTGTAAACCTGTTTATGAGCCTATTTTACCCAGATCTGAGGACTGGCCTGTCGTAAAGCTGTTTAAAAAGCGCTCGGCTTTTTTGAGAAAGGTAGTTAACAAGGCCATTCAAGACCTGTCCGTCTTACGGCAAGACGCTACAACCTTGCGCCAAGAACTCAGCGAATCACTAGCTTATGAGCAAGATTGTATAAGCGCAAGCTCTTGGAGGGTCGACTTGTCTAATAAGGCTGCTTTTTGGCAACAAGCCATCGAGGCGCTAAGGCATGAGGAAATTGAATTGAATGTCATCTTGCAGCAGATCATGATGTGCTATGCCCAGGAAATAGCAGGGGGGTTTAGTAAGTGGCACTACCAGTTGGCGCAGACAACCGCTTCCTACACACTGGATAAACTATTAACCCGTACAGGGCCTAGATCTTCACACGGTGCATCGCAGATAGCAGACAGACTGCACACACAAATTCAGATTGAAGGGCCTATCCAACACATCAGGCAATTGGCGCATCAAGGCACTATTGTCATGGTACCTACACACATCAGCCATTTTGATTCTGTGCTGATCTGGTGGGTTATTCATACCTTGGGGTTACCTCCTTTTATTTACGGGGCCGGCCTCAATTTATTTAACCGCCAGTTCTTCGCTTACTTCATGAATAAACTCGGCACGTACAAAGTAGACCGTAGAAAAAAGAACATAGCCTATTTGACTACTTTGAAAGCCTATTCTGTATTGGCCTTGCAGCGGGGCTGCCACAGTCTATTTTACCCGGGCGGCACACGATCCCGGTCAGGGTCATTAGAAAGTACCCTCAAGTTGGGGCTGCTAGGTGCAGCGGTGGAGGCACAGCAAAGTAATTACCAAATGCATGGCCCAAGTGCACAAAAGTTGTTCGTAGTGCCTGTTGTGTTGAGCTACCACTCCGTGCTAGAAGCCCCTCACTTAATCCGTAACCATCTGGCAGAAGAAGGCGTACAGGTCAAAAAGTACGAAGCAAGCCATCAGCTCAACACCCCACCCTACAGGCTCCTCAGGCTAATCCGCAACTTATCGATCAAAAATGTCAGCGCGGTCGTATCGTTTGGGCAACCTTTGGATGTCTTGGGCCAACCTGTGGATACAGCGGGCCGTACGTACGACGCTACGGGGGCCGTGGTAGACACATGTACTCACTTCCGCAAGTGCTATGTAGGGGACGCTATCGATACAGAACAGCTCAGAGAAGACACGAAGCAGTTGGGAAAGGCCATTGTGCAATCCTATCGCAAACACCACTGGATACTTGCGAGTCACTGGGTAGCTTTCGTGAGCTTTACCATGTGGCAAAAGAAACATACACACATGCAGTTAGGAGACTTTTGGGAGCTCTCTCCTGAGGTTCTCGCCATTCCTTATACAATATTTGAGCGAATATGTTCACAAGTTAGGACATCGCTGATGACTAAGTGCAGTGCTGGAGAGCTGCAGTTAGACATTCACCTACGAGAAGATGAAGTGGCTGACGCCATCGTACATGGTATAGAAAATCTAGGTATACATCATATGCAGCGCCCATTACTCAAAAATCAAGAGGGCGATATCATAACACAAGACCTATACACGCTATTTTACTATCACAATAAACTGGTGGGATATGGGCTCGAAGAAGCATGTCAGCTCACTCGGTAGGCGTCATCGGGGCAGGTAACTTTGGGACTGCTGTAGCTAACTTGCTAGCCCAAAACACCCATGTGTTACTCTACACGCATAGCCAGGAGACAGCAGACCGCATACAGCAAACAGACTCAGCCGCTGGCCAGCCATTGGAAAAGAACATCAGCGTTACTACCGACTTGGGGTATCTAACAGCGCAGTGCACGTTACTTTTCATCATGGTGCCTTCGCAGGCATTTAGGCAACTGTTAGAAGCCTTGGCTCCCCTACTCCATCCAGATCATATGCTCATACACGGCACAAAAGGATTAGATGTAACCTGGCCCACAGACGCTACGGTTGGACTAGCTAGGAGACATGTCAAGACCATGAGTGAGCTGATTCGTTCATCAACACCTACTGAGCATATTGGTTGTCTATCAGGCCCGACCTTTGCAAGTCAGCTAGCTAAAAAACAACCTACAGGGGCGGTATTAGCGAGTTTATCCGAAGCGGTTATTCAGCAAGGGCATCAATGGCTACAGGGAGATTATTTTCATGTATATCCGCGTACGGATTTATTAGGGGTGGAGTTGTGTGGGGTTTTAAAGAACAGCATTTCTTTGAGTATAGGTTGTTTGGAGGGGGTAGGCTATGACAGTGCAAATACGAAAGCGTTGTTGCTTACGCAGGGGCTAGTAGAGATGACATGTATTGGGAAGTGCATGGGTACCGATGTAAGATCTTTTATGGGGCTGGCAGGCATAGGTGATTTAGTGGCTACATGTACAGGGCCCATCAGTAGAAATTACCGAGCGGGCTATCTGTTAGCACAGGGAACGAAACCGAAGCAGCTGTTAGCTGACGCAGCCATTACGGTAGAGGGTATTCAGACAGTTAAGACTATCTACAATTTAGCGATGCATTATCAGTTACGAGCGCCCATCACGAAGATGATGTACAAGGTGCTTTTTGAGGAATATGATGTGCAGGAGGCTATGCAGCAGCTGCTAAGCTATCCCATGCATTTGCACGTAGAGGTTTGAGTGGGGGCAGGGCAGTACGGGTATGCTGTGGGTAATAGCTCCAGCTTAAGCGTACTTGGGTGATCCCACAGCTCAGCATCAAGGAGGGAATTTGGATAACAACAGCTTGAACATAAGTACAGGGGATTTTACACGCTTGGTAGCCGAAGAGGTTTTTGTTGACAAGACCCTTCTGATCAAAGATATCCTTAGTAATGGAGCTGAAGCCTTGCTCATCACACGACCCAGAAGATGGGGCAAGACGCTCAATATGAGTATGCTCTATCATTTCCTGCGCTGCGAGATTCGAGAGAACAAGATCACACATGAGTTCGAGAAGGTAAGTCCCCATCAGGGCCTATTTGATAACCTCAAGATTGGGAAGGTACACCCTGAGCTCATCACCCGGCATCAGGGTAAGTGGCCCGTAATCTCCCTGACCTTTAAGGATGTGGTGGGCGACGATGTACAGACTATCGAGCAAAATTTTAAAGATGTGTTCCAAGGGCTTTACAAGCGACATGCGTACTTGATCGATTGGCTGAACTCGCCAGAAAAGAAAGAAAATGCTATTGCTGAAGCTGAGTATTTCTCTGATGTACGTAGAGGTAGAGTAAACTTAGCCATGCTTCAAAAAGCTCTGTATCTCTTAGCAGAGCTCCTCTATGAATATCACGACCAGCGGGTCTTTGTTCTGCTCGATGAGTACGACGCTCCGCTCAACAACACTTTCTTTGAGCCCACACTTTACAAGAAAGTACTCAGCTTTATGCGAGGTCTTTTGGGCAA
>JAYMFU010064321.1:0-11738 GCA_036784835.1 Phaeophila floridearum
ACTCACCACCCTGCTGAAACGCACGCACGCTCGCGCGCGCCCGCACGCACACGCACGCGCAGGCGCGCGCGCGCGCGCACACACACACACACACACACACACACACACACACACACACACACAGGTCAAATGCAAGAGCAAGTGCAAACATGCACAACATGGCTGACAGAAGACCCAGCTCCACAAGTGTGCCTAACAACACCAGCTGCCACCGGCAGTGCACGCCACGTATTTGGTCCTGTTGGACGATTGTGAACCTCCAGAAGCGCAGCGTCCGCCACACAATGCTGCTGCTTCAAGACAGCCACAAAGACAGCCAGGAGAGTGTGCCTGGACCAAAGCGAGACAAGCTGACCATGACAAAGACCCAGGTCGCACCTGTTGAAGAATCCGTTGCCAATGCCGATCCCTTGCTGCACACTGGCCAGGTCTCTGCTGCCGATGATTGCGCCGTTGATCAGGAACGTCGTGTCCCGTGTCAGACTGAACTGCAGCTCCACCGTCTTGTCACAGCCTGTGCCAGACAGAGTGGTTGCGGGTCCATTCCCTATGAGCTCGCCCTGAGCATTTGTCTTCTGCGCCGCGGCCACCAACTGGTTTGTATCATCCCTCGTCTTGATCTGCTGGGCCACGACACCCAAGCTCGAGTGGCTGTGGCGTGTCAGGTTCTGTACCAGGGCAGCCTTGAGACCAGCACGTTCCACCCAGACGGCAGGGGAGTCGTGGCCCTCACCGCTCTGCACCAGTGCAGCTGACAGCCTCCGTGTGTTGAACACGTCCAGCACGAGGTCTTCATTCCGCTCACGGCCAAACACATATGGCCGGCGGAATTGGCCACGCAATGACAGGTCATCTGTGGGGTGCAGGAAGTTGGAGCACATCACAGACGCGTGCACGTGGTCGCCGCGCTTTTGGAAGTTGCGGTCCTCGTACGTGAGCGTGCCACCCGGCATGACTGATGCGGGGAGCGGCACTGGAACGCGTGGTAGCCATGAGGAAAGCGCCCAGTCCATCTCAACATCCATGGTTTGCATCGCTCGTTCCCGCAGCATGACAGTAATGTCCATCTGATCCGGTTGGTTGGGCACCATCTCAGGCATGATTTGCGCGTTCTCGAATGCCTGCACATGCATAGCACATGCACCTGTGGACACGCAGAGCGGACAAGCAGCCAGGACGTGAACACCGTGCCCCAAGTGGAGCAGTTGCTGCCCAGTTGCTACATGTGTTTGCTAGGAAAACAACAAACAACAGAAGTAAAGCGATGGCATGTCTGGCGCTAGAGCGGGCAACCTGAGACAAGGGCAACACAGCACAGCACCACCACATGGATGCCAGACGCGCGTCTGCTTTCACAAACGGCAACGTGATGCAGAGCCGACCCCTCTGTAGGCCGCGCAGACCATTACCGCACGTACGTGCGCCATGCAACACATGCGCCTCGGCGATTGCAATATCACAGCTGCCGCCAGCCACGTGGCTCGCCGCAGGAGCTACATAAGACTTCACAAACAGCCACTAGGCACGACGACACAAACGGACCAATGATACACCCACTGCTTGTCACCACAGAGCAAGCTGTATGACACACCTGGAGCGTGAAGGCTTGCTGCAGGGCCAGCCGGCCGTCGTGGTTGCTGTAGTATTGCCCTGGCCGCAGAGTGATGACTCGCCGGATGAGCTCCTCTGGGGTCTGGCCGCCAGTGGCCTTCTCCTGCATGTTCTCATCCACAAACTTGATGGACACCCGCCGGATGCGGGGCTCAACAACCTTCACCTGGATGTCTCCCGTGTCCACTCCATCGAACTCCTTGATCTGGCAGTAGTTGAACCCTCGGTCCGTGTACCACGTTTCAATCTCCTTGCGGATGGTTCCCAGCACCAGCATGCCTGTGGGCTGCCCAGCGTAGTTCTTCTTGATGGCCTTCATCACCCGCTCGCCCAGGTCCGGTGGTAGCACCTTTGAGTTGACCACCTTGAAAGACTTCACCGGAGGGTAGTAGATCTCAGTGAATGTGAACACGGCCTTCATCCGCCGGCTCGCCGAGTACTTCTTGAGTGGAACAATCTGCATAGAAGCATAGTTTGTACTGGGCTAGACCGGACACACCAAGGTACACCCGCACATGCATCGGTAGAAAGAACCCAAGTGAGCGGGCACAGGCGGCCAAGGCAGCGAATGTGTCATGGCCTGCCTAATGCCTACACAAGGCCCCAGCTGCCATGCAGGTCTGCATGGAAGACCAGGGTGGTCTTAAATGTGCCTCTGCTGTTTGTGCGCAGAGGTCCAGAAGCGCCAAGTAATAATGACAGCAGCGGGGGGACAAGTACAATAACAGAGTGTTAAAACACATCTACACAACAAAGCCATGCATGGATTGCAAAGTTGCCGTCTCCAACACACTCAAGGCAACCCGGCAGAACAAAACTCACGCACAGGCTTGGACCAGGATGTGCAAAGCTGGAGTTTGGATGAACCTTGCACTCATGTTCATATCCAGTTCAGAAGCTGATCCACAAGACAAAGGGGCTGGGCAGTGTAGTCGTGTGCGGTGTGTGCCCGCAAGCAAGGAGTCAGAGTAAAACAGCTCAAACCGCACATGTTACACACAGATGGACATGTTGCACACAATACGATTCATGTGGGCAGTGCGTGGGTGAACCGACACCTTCACATCCACGCCACGGAAGAGGCCCATGCCCTTCAAGATTTTCAAGTCCTCCTTGAGCTTGCGCCTGGGGACCCAGAAGCCCGGCTGACAATTCAACGGGGCGAAGATCTCATCGTCTGTAGGAACAATCTCTGGCGGGCCCTTTGGCAGACCCACCGCCTCCACTGCCACACAGTAGAACGCAGATCGGTCGACACCCGGGGGTGGCTCCAGGTACGGCATTTCTTCCTCGTCTTCATCAATGTCATCATCCTCATCATCTTCCTCCTCTTCCTCATCATCCTCCTTGCCCTCATCGTCATCCTCCTCCCCCTTGCCGGCGCCCTCTTTCTTCATCGACCTGGACTTCGCCATGTCCTCGTCCTCATCGTCATCATCCTCCTCTTCCGCGCCCTCCTCGTCATCATCATCGTCGTCGTCGTCGAGGTTGTCTGCAAGCCGGGGCATTCGGTGACTGCTCGCATGGTCGAACGCAGCCAGCAACAGCGGGAGGCACGTGACATGGCGACGTCTCGGAATACAACACAGCGCACGGCTCAGCGCGCAACGCGAAAGCTAGTTTACTGGAATCATCAGCGGGTCCGACGCACCGGCACGCGCAGAGGGGATCAGCGGGTTGTCGCTGCCACCGGCGGCTCCATCACCGCCACCACCACCGCCACTGCCAGGGCCCCCACCGCCACCGCCGCCGTTGTTGAAAACCGGCAAGAACGGAGGAATCAGCGTAAACACCGCTGCCAAGCCCACGACCGCAGCCAAGTTCGGGAACTGAGTGTCCTGGCGGGGCAGTTTGTCCGGCTTGGGGTCACTGGCCATCGCATGGCACACAAAGCTTCTGCGTGAAAGCACAACCCGTGCACATTTCAGGGGCGCGTGCTGCCGACGAGCTGCGCCACCGACCAGTCGGCCAGCCTTACAACGGCTCGGTGCCGCCCGCATCAGGAGCTGCCTCACGAAATGCTCAACTAGAGGTCCTCCAGATCGGTGGCACGAGCAACATTTTCGTCTCGTACAGTTGGCATCACGCCAATCTATTGTGCTGGGACATTGGAGCGTGACTATACTGACGCATGGGCCGTGCAGTGCATGTGGCTACCGGTGCAACCTGAGACGCCAGCAAGTTCGCGCGTCGCCTGCAAGCACCGAATGTGATGGAGACGCAGCCGATGGCGAAATTTACCTTGCATGTGACGCACGCACCCTCCAGAGACGGCGCACGAGAAAATGCTGTGAGACCACTGGGATGGACTTCAGTGAGTTCTTGAGCCACCTCCCGCGCGACCAGCTCTCAATTCTGTACGACAGCCCTTGGACCTGTCAAGCGGTTCTACGTTCACTTCCTTCCCTTTCACAGCTGGTCGTACTTAGCCACCTCCACGTCCAAGGGCCGCTTGCAGACGAGTGGGTGCAGGGCATAGTTGTTCCAGAACACCGCAAGAAGCTACAAGAGAGCCTTGCCCTGCTCCAGCAGCTGCAAGTGCTGATTAAAACTTCTGAGCCAAGTGGATTGTGCTGGAAGTTGCAACCAACTTTCCAGTAAGTCACCCACGCCAGCTGCTCGCGGCACAGCAGCCATTCGCTCCCTCGAGCCACTCAAAACATGCAATTCACTAAACAGGCGCTGCTTGTAAACACCGAGGCTCAAAGTTTAGCATGTTGCAGTGCTTCCAGGGGTGTTTGCATGTGCATCTAGAACGAAATGCCCCCATGATTGCTTTACGGCGTGTGTGAGCAGCCCGAGTGCAGGTTGCAGCTCCAGCGAAGCACCTTCAACCCAGCATCCATAGGACACGATGGGGCTGCTGTGTCTGCGTCCGCACTGGAACATGTGGACGCCGCAGCTGTGGAAGCACACGGCGAGAAGCAATGGCAGTTGGTACTGCTTGCACTGATTGAGGGGCGCACTTCCCCAATCAAGGGCCACAAGACCCTTCCCACCTTCAGCCTACCACGCCTGCTGCAGGAGGCTGAGCTGCTGGACAGGCGCGCGGAGCTGACTCTTGAAGGCTTCCAGTTCCTGTTCAAAGACTCGTACAGTCAGCTATGGCTGCTGCTCAAGCAGTACTTAGCGATGTCTTCTGCACAGGGCAGCAGATCGCTCGCCGACTCGCTGAGCTTCCTGCTGCAGCTGTCCTTCAGAAAGGTTGAGTTCCAGCCGCATTCCTTCCCCCATTTCCACTCCGTCTTGCGGTCGCCCTTGTGACCAGCCGGAGTGCATGTGTCCATGGAATTTCGAGATGGAGACCAGGCAGGATAACCACAGAGACAAACTAGGTGTTGCATGGCAGGGCCATTGTAGTATGGTGCCTACGTTGTCCCACACCTTGCGTCCACAACTGCGCCTGTTGTTTAGATGCAGTACTACATTTTGCAACGTTCAGCCTGCCACCACATCTCAACCATAATCTCGAGTTGCCCGAGGCATGTTCATGTTTCAGCTACTGACAGCAAGCTATCATGCGATGCTGCACGACTTGCAGCATCGTCCTTGGTGCCTTCTTTGTTGCCCTCCCAGAGGTCGCCGTACAGTGTTATGCAGCTGAAATGTATAATATAGCATGGGCTGCAGTGCCAATACAGTCCACATGCACAGCACCCCTATTGGGGCATGGTGGCATGAGCTCGGGGAAGGCGCAGCGCTTGCTCATAGACCGTCTCCTGTTTCACGGTTGTGGGTACGGTTTGGTTTGTTCTTACAGCAGCAAGCCGTGGTAGATAGCAGCCAGCCAGCCCGCCAGAGGCAGATCAGAACCAAGTCCAACAGCGCTCATCCTGTAGGTAACACAGGCGTTGCTCATGAAGCATCTGTCAGCAGAACAGCAGGTCGTTGCTGCACATATGTGCGCAATTGGCGTCCTGCACCCACACGAACAGTCCAATGGCGAAATGCTGCTCTCGCCAACGTTCCTTGCTGCGATGCTCTGTGGCAGTGAGCAGGCGTCGTCCCTTGTCAGTGCCAACACAGCGGGCTTCATCGTGGTGGAGACCAGCTTCCGTGTGTATGCCTACACAAGTTCGCCCGTCCAGGTGCGGCCTCAGGCCGTCCAAATAAGCAAGCAGAGGGATACTGCTGCTGCCGTTACTGCGCTGCTTCCAGGCGGCTTGGCTTGTACTGGACCTGAACAGCTATCTCTGAACTTTCGGCAGTTGCAGCCGCTGGGGTTGTACCTGGGTGTACTCGATGTGACCTGTCCTGCACGTGTGAGCCCAGGTCGGATAGTACTCCTGGGGGGTTGCTCTCCACCGTGCCACAGCTGCATCTAGCAGGCTGCCATTGGAAATGACTGGTACACCCTCTTTGGTGCGGCTCGTTGTGCCCTGTGGCTGGCGTTGATGGCAGGAACAACGTACTTAGTTGCAAACGTTGCGCTTGGTGCGGTACACGATGGTGTTGTGCATGCATCCAGCCCTACATTTGCCATGGCACGCATCAGCTGCCACAAAGCTGTGTGTGAATAGTAAGGATATCGTCTAGTGTTGCATGTGTGTGCTATGTTGTGCGCTTTGCTGCGTTTTCATGTTTGGTGCATTTTTACCATAGGAATATGTATGCATGTCGTGCCTGTATGCATGGGATGCATAATGTTGAGGCAGACACTTGCTGCCATTGTGCTTCGGTGTTGTGGTGTTGCATCTGTCTGTGCATGCCAGAGCAAACCAGGCTAACAGTCCTGTGTGAGTCTGTTGCTGGCACGCAGATAGCTATCCTGCAGCTGTTCACACGTACAGACTTCCTGTTGCCCAACCTTTTTGTGGGGACTCTGACAGGCAGGAGTGTCACCGAGGCGATGCAACGAGGAATAACAGGCAACATGATCATTCGCTACTTGGATGAGCGCAGGCATGCTAAAGTAGCACATCGCTCGCCAGCGATACCTGAGGCAGTCCAGGACCAGGTCTTGCTCTGGGAGCGCGAGCTGAACCGTCTGCAGTGCGCAAATGCAACCCTGTATGATGCATTTGAGTCCAAGGACTTGTTTGAGAGCACTCTCCAAAAAGCAAAACAACTGGATGCAGTCCTCTTCCAGGACGAGCAACATCTCCGGTTGATTGTGAAAGCCTCAGCCCACGATGCTATCAAAGGTCATATTGTGCAAGCGAAGGGCCAGGCAAGCAGGGGTTGAACACATGCATTGAACACATTTGTTGCGTTTCAAGATCGAGGTGCTTGAGCTGGAGTCCACTTGGCGGGTATGGTTGGGGTTGCCGAGATCTTCATGTAAGACGGACATGTACATATGCTCGCATATGCTTGCTGTGTGGCTCTTGCGTGCTGCTCTGCTGGTTGCTGTGTGGCTTGTGTGCTTTCTGATCGCTTGGCTTAGCCACCTTCCTTTTGGTTGCGGTTTTGGCTGCCTGTTTTGGGCTGTGTGCTTCCTCTCTTTAGCTTCAGTACATATGCTCCATGTTTGAGGCGGTGATCTGATAGGCCTGTGTAGCCATGAGTCCACAATGTAAATTGCATTTGGGGGTCAGGCATGAGTGCTGTCCATGAGTTCAGCGTACACGTGGTCCATTAGGTACTCTCATGAGATAGTCTGCCCTGTCCTCCACCACATCGCGTACTTGATCCCGCCGCATACCTTGCTTAGGTACTCCTTTGAACAATGAATGTCATGGGTGGTCAAACTTGGTCACCTGGTGACCAGGCGTAATCTGCAGCAGATCAGCGCTCAACTGCAAGGCTGTTGTCACACAGCCGAGGCCTCGCGTGGCTGAGCTGTTGCGACGATACGCCGCAGATTGCAACGGCGTAGCAGTACTATTTGCTCTCCGCGAAGGCCGAGACGGTCAAAGCACCGACCTTGCGAGGTTTGAACAGCGATGCGTCTTGTTCGTGCGTAAGTTCTGCTGCTCATGGACGTCCGTGTGTGTGCATTCTCTTGAACGGAGCAGAACAGAACATGGTGGTATCAAACATATCGGGAGGATGGCGAGTGTGGTTCAGCTGCCTGGCAGGCCGGCTTTGTGGAGTTCTGAGCAAGCTGCTGAACAAGAGCGGCGCAGCGGCGCGAGCATCGTGCACTATCGGAGGGGTATCGTATAATACCAACCGCACGACGATTCGTGTAACGTGCTCCCTAAGCTGGGTGTCGCACGGCGGTTGAACGCAAGTGCTTGAGCTTGTCACAAAAGCGCGCAATGCTCGTCCCAGGAGCGTCTGAACTTGCGCTGGACACGTTCCAGGTCCTTTGCCAACACCCTCCACGGCTGAGGTGGGGGAGGCTCGAGGAGTTACCCCCGCAGGACCCAACGGCCACAACAGGGGTGCACGGCAAGCAGCTCCAGGGTCTCTGCATGAAAACTGACAAAATGCAACAAAAAACGCATTGGAACGCAACTCACAGCTTTCACAATGATTGGGCTTTGTGATGGAAAATGCTTGCGCGTTGAAAGCAATTGTCAATTGAGGCCATGCACTCTTGGTTTTGCAAGTGCAGACACTGCCGCAAGCAGACTGACAATGCCTGATTGCGTGCCAATGCCTGGTTGATCGCAAGCGAATAATGGTTTGTCACATATTGGCCTTGTTATGGGGCTCACAACCAACACAGAACAAGGGGACATGGTTCGCTCACCCACACATGTGCAAGGCTGATCTCATGCCCTCAGCACAGCCACTTATATCAAGTGTGCTTGTGGGAAGTTGGCAGAGCGTCCTGATTGTCACAGCAACAAGTAGTCTTGGCGGAGTATTCAGCACCATGCATTGTGGCTATTGTTGTCCGCTGATTGCTGCGGTGTCATGAGGTGGATCAGAACCGAGGCTCAAACAACATGCCAGGTGAGTCACGTGGGACCAACACGAGTTGTAGGCATGTAGCCAATTCGATGTGCCTCTCACATGCTCGCCTACATGGGCATTTGACCAAACCCCAACGCAGCCTTTGAGTGCTATGCCACCATGCATTCCACACAAGCTTGCGGCTTGTTAGTTGCCACGCTCATGAGGTTGGTATGGCTCTCAGTCAATTTGAGCTGACCCATGTCTCCCATCACACCATGATTGCACACCCATCTGCGTTCAGCGCAGACCCTAATTAACAGTTGGAATCATGTCTTCCACTCAGCTAGCTCCTGACGAAGCTCCCAATGACGCAGACCTGCGAGCTGGCATGAGTTGCTAATTCTTACTCTACCCACTCATTTGTGACAAACGATTGCACTTCTTGAGCTGGTGTTCATGCACAAGTATCAAGGAGACACTAGTAATGTGCTGCTTGTGGCCACAGTCCTGCGTGAAACCAGTTCATCGCCAGCCAAACCAAGCTTCTGTGTACACTATGCACCCTGCACCAAGCCAAAAAAGTGCTTGTCAAAAAAATGTCACCACCCCACCACCAGAGAAGCGTTCACTGGCCATGAGGCACAACAGTATCACATATTTGTATGTGTAAATAGGAGGGTGTAAATTTTGCACTGTAAACAGGAACTGCCTGTTTACGCAGATGTATACTTCGAAGTGATCGAGATCTTCGTCACCGTACGCGTCGCTCGATGTTTGGCCGTGCACGGCCCTGTCGGGTTGACTCAACGAGTTGAGTAAACCGAATTGAGGAAGAGATCTGGATGACGCCGACTTCTGCTTGTCAGAACGTGCTCAGAGCGTGCTGCATGCTTGCTGAAATGCTAGTTGACGCTGCAGGCGAGGCTTCTGGCGCCCGGCCAAGCGTGCGCGCAGCCCGGCCAATCGTGGGCGCAGTCAACTCGGCCCCGTTGCAGGGTAAACTGTCGACATCGATAGCGCAGCGGCGCATCGGGGCCATAATCACGGCTGCCGCTCATGACAGTGCTGCAAGTTCAATTGGGGTCGTAACCGGCTGGGCGCCGTTAGTTTGTGTGTCGCGGGCTGTTCACCTGTGCCATTGGTGACAACGCTGGTGTTGTAACATGTTAGCGCTCGTGGGGGGCTCGAGTGCCAGACCACCGTTGTCTCGACAACGCAACTCGTTCCGTACCCAAGGTATCGGAGGCTCCCACGAAGGCAACGGCGGCTCGTTTACATGGCAGACTTGGCCTCGGTGCTAGCTGTAAACGTCGTCGCCGTGCGGGCTGAGTTGTTTGGAGGCTCCAACTTAGAGGCATAGATCCTCTCGGCAACTGTGGCGTGCAACCGAACTGAATTTGACCAAGGCTGTCGATGTTTCACTTCGCTGAACCGCACGGACACGCAACACGCTCGCGGCCTGCACGGCCGATCAATGGCCTTTGCCACCAACGAACGGAAACAGTTCCAAGTTTTAATGCAAGCTAACTCTGGAGATAGGCAACTCTCTCGAGCACATGATCACATTTTGACGTTTGAGCTGATGTCGACACACGATGTCGACCAGCTGCAACTGGACCACCTCTCTCGAGGGGACACCCTTGCAAGGCAACCATGGAACATGGCTACACTCGAGGTGGCGCCGACTGCAGGAGGTCTCGAGAAGGGCCGCCGCTGGTCACCCCTCTGCGCGCTCTTTCGCTCACGTGTGCTCGGCACTCGGATGAGCTCATACAGTTGCGGGTGCAGTATTCAGAGCTGCAAGCCACTTTACTCCCAGGCGAAAACTTATTTCCCATGACCCTGAAGTGAGGCACACGCGTGTGCTTGGCTGTGTTATTTTGGCAGGAGATGACTAGGAGTGCTTCCGCAAAGCGCGTCGCGTCGTGGGCCACCGACACAAGGCGGGTTGCAGCCTGTGCTTGGAGACTGTTGCGCGGCCCGGCCGGAACCTGGAAGTTCGTGCATTGACGGTTTATGGACGCACCTGTGCACATGGCGGCCCGCCGCAACGATCGCGCAACTGGAAACGGTCTTCTTACTCGTTTCATTGCGTCGGCAATTTCACACTACTTCAACCCTCACATGCATGTTGACATACATGCGGACAAATTCAGCGTGGCCAGGCCGAGCGCTCGTCCAGAAAACTTTCCCAACACTCAGACAAGCTTTATCAACACCATCAGTTGTGGCACGTACTCTTGATGGGCGCAAAAGCAATGCGCGCGCTTGATGATTTGGCGGACTGGGAAAGGTGTGTGACGCTGGAAGCCGGACAGTCGGCGCGCGCGGGGGCTTGCCACGAGGCAAGCCGCGATTGATCGTGGGCCCCAGCCGCGTGCAAGCCTGGCTTGACCGCTTGTTTGCAGCTCTTACGCTGCTCCTGTGTGCGGTTCATACTTGTCATCGATGCCTGGGCTCGATTGTCCAATGAAACACGCTCGGGTCATGCACGTGCATTACATATCGAACGACTAATGAGTGTCCTCTGGTCCAGATCCAGCCCATCTGCGGCGCATGCGACAGGGCTGTGAACGCAATGAAACGCGGACGGCGTTGCCTGACGCGGAGGTGGCTGCCGGATGTCGAGGCCGTCAGCGCTGCATGGTGCGGGCTGGACCATGCCGCTCGCATGTAGCTAGCGACCCCCGTACGTTCTTCAGATGGCGAAAGCGGAGCAGAGGATGGAGCGCAAGTCAGTTGCTGCCACTTTGCTCATGCAGCCGAACGCGTGCGTGACGTGCTTGAGCGCGCCGGCTGTCAAGGATGACGAAACCTGCCTCAACGTGGACGTCCGGAGCGTGCAGGCCGTGCAGGCGGCACTGGGACAGGTGCGGGACGTGCAGGGCGGCCATGTTGCGCTGCTGGGCGTCCAGCGCCTCCGACGGGCATGCCCCCTTCCCGGGTTTGGACTGCGCAAAATTTTACTCAACGGTTCTGTCGTTGGCAGGCCTCTGCAACTCGCTGATCGCCATGCACCCGCGCGGCCTGAAACTCGGCCCGCATTCCCCCTCAAGCTGACTGCACCAGTGCACCGGGGCCGTGAGGGCATTTGTTCACCCGTGTGGCCGCGGCGCCGTGTTCGCCCAACCTGGTTTGAGGTAAACCGCTGACCTTGCAGGCCAGCCCCTGCAACCATGCCATCCTGTGGATCGACGAGGCAGCCGCGACGGGCAGCCCCTCGCTCACAATCTCCATCCGGTGCGTCTCGCGCCCGCGAAGCCCCCCTGCTCGCCCGCGCGCCCGGCCCCACCCGTGCACTGCCCCCTCGGGCCGCTGCCTCCGCCCGCGCGCGAGCC
>JAYMFU010064432.1:0-11734 GCA_036784835.1 Phaeophila floridearum
TGGCCCTGCCCAGGCTTGGCTGGGACCCATGGACGCCAACGGCACTTGCGTGTCCTGCACATGTGTGGCGCTGGCTGGCGGTGCAGCTGCACACTACTGCTACTGGCTCACTGGCATGCTGGCGCCCCCCCTCCCTCTCTCCCCGCCGGCCCGCTGCATGTGCTGCACAGCTCGGCGAGCACAGACCTGGCTGCAGGGACTCGAGACCCGGCAGTTCATTCGAGATATGTATCAGCTCAAGCAGCTGGACCCTGGCCAGCTGGCGGAGAAGCTGCTGCTGCGCGCGTGGCACACCGTCCAGAGTTGCCGCAACCAGCCTCCGCACATGATTGACACACCCTTCATGCGAGAGGCGCAGCGGCAGGGCCTCGGAGACAAGTACAAGTGCATGCCGGAGGACGACATTGCCGTCGTCGTCTCCTACGCTCTGCGTCCTAACGCCTGATGGCAGTCACGCACGCACGGACGCGGGCAGGTCTGCGCGGCCTAGGACAAGACAGAAGGGCTGCATTGCTGGGCCGCACGGTAGCGTTGGTGCAGCTGTGTGTGGGTGGGAAAATGAAGCCGTGTCTGGTATTCCCTTTTGACTGTGTTGGTCGCGCTGGCCGCTTTGACTACGCGCCGCGACGTGCCACGCGCCGGATGCCCGGCGACATGGTTGAAGAAGAGTTGGAATGTGTGTTGGAGTTGACGACGCACGTTGCTTTGTTGGGTTGGAGCCGCCTCGTTGGACGTTGTGGGGCTCGCTTCGGACACGGAGGGCCTGGGCCGCGATGTTGCTCTTCCTACCTCTGGCCGCGGAAGCTGAACCGGATTCTGTTTGTTGATTAGAAGGTTGTGGTGCACAGGGGAGTCGTGGCTTGCTCACGTTCAGGGAAGGGGGTGCATGCAGGGCTCCCGGCCCCCGTACGGGAGGGGGCGCTCAGGAGGCGCTTCGCACGTGCTCAGGGCAGCGCAGGAGTACAAGTTGTGGTCCACAGAGGCCACGGTGCACGTGGGTGCAGTGTAGTGTCGTGGATTCTTTCATTGTTAGAGTGGTTGGATGTTCTTCCGGGGGAGCCCACGGGACGTGCGGGGACACCGCGGAGCAGAAGCGGCGCCGGGGAGGTACGGTAAGGTTGCAAGCGGCGCGTGCTGGCATGTGAGAGGTGTGCATGCCAGGTAGGCTCCCCTAGGGCGACCGGGTCGGCGTTTCGAACGCGATTGATCTTCAAGAGCAGTGTAGGCGTGCACAAGTGGACAAATGCTGGCTGGTGTTGCACTGCAGTGCATGCAGCATGATGGCTCGACGTTTGATGTTGCTGCGGTGTCGGGGGCTTCCATGCAAGTACGAAGGCGTCAGGTGGCAGGACAGCTTGGTGGGGAGTGTGGTTTTGACGATGATGCTGTTATGGAAGCGAATGGCAGATCCGGTGCAATGGTGGGAAGGCCGTGGGCTCTTTCTGGGCTATTTATCTGTGGTCGTCGTTGGCTTGGTGTTGGCTTTGGTTCGGGAGCTGAATGTGGGGTGTGCAAGCGCTGCAAGTGCGGAATGCTGGAGCCAAGTGGTTCGCGGCTGTGTGCTGCAACATAGCTTTCTGGATGCGGCCCTTTCCGAGGTCTAACATTCAGCTTTCATAGATGACGGGTACTTTCAAAGGACTGTTCGCCCCGCTGGAGTGCAAGCAGCCGGTTAGTGGAGCAGCTGTTGCCGTTGTGTGGCAGCTACATAGCGTGAGCTGATTACATTTGTGGACACAGTCTAAGTGTACGGTCATCTAGTGTTTTGTTGTGTTAAGTGCTCACTACTGCTTCCGTTTGCATTCGGGTGTGTAACGTGCCAGGCACTGGTTGGCGGTACTAAATTGCTTGCATGTGCGACTGTTGGCTGATCCAGCAGAGTTGCAGGGTTCCAGAGTGCAAGTGCTGGAATTGCAAGAAGTACATATCGCACACCGTACAAGACAGCACATGTTGGTAGCTAGTGTCACTCAGTGTATTCTATCGCACGCTATGAGATAGATAGATAGCTTGTTCGCGTTTAATTCCCTGTGATGCACGTTACACAGACAGCAAAGGGCACGGCAGCACCGCCAAGAAAGCCCAAAGCAGAAGGCCGGCAGCAAGGCACTCAAGGCAAGCGCGCAAAGGGCGCAGCAAACACGAAGCCAGAACAGCCCAGCAAACAACAAACACAGGCGAGCACACAGCCAAAACACAGGCGAGCCACAACACGGAATCAGCCCGTGAGCGAGGCATGGCTGTCGCCCGGCCAGAAGGCCCCCCCGGCAACACGCGCGAATTGTACAGTTTGTACACTTTGATCAATTTGGAGTGTTACATGCGTTGGGCAATGCTCTCTGGCTTGGTAGCTGTTCAGCTGATGCTTTCATTTTCGTTCGAGGTTCCAACTGGCGTTTCCACGCCCGTGTAGATCCTTATACTACTAAAGGAAGGCAACAGCTCCCGCGCAGAGGGCACCTGTGATTACTACAGGAGGGCAACAGCTACCAGCAAGGCCAAAGGCACATGTGCACGAGCGGGAAACCGAATTCTCTTTCCCTATGGAAGCAACAAAAGCTACCGAACAAAGCCACCTGCCACAGCACACCAGTCGAGCACATCAAGGTCACGGGCCCAAGCCCAAAGTCCCAGATCGTGATACATGCAACGAATTACAGCAGGTTCGGTAAAGAATAAAATGAATTGAAACAAGAACACTGCACCAAAAAATTGCAAAAAAACTAATTGTCTATGCAGGCCAAGGCTGCATCTATGTATAGAAACATATGTATAGAAACATAATCTGAATTAATTGCACTTCAACTCCATCCAAAAAATCTCAACTTCCATATTTCGAACATGATCACAAATCTTGCTCTAAAAGCATTCACAAGACAACCTCTTCACACAATGCATGACGTCTCTCAAGTGCACCCATGCAGGCGGTTCCACTAGCCCATTTAACACCACATTTGCCTTGCCCCGGGAAGAAATGAAGGTGGCAGCCTGGAAAACGGATTGCCTGCAAGCTATCCTGGACAGTCCAGTCTTTGGATCCTGAGACACCCTGCTCAAACATAGGAAGCATTGTCGCCATAGATACCACCTTCATTTCTTCAGTACTAACCTGCAAACCTGAGGTACACAGCAGTACCCACACACAGTCACGTCTAGCGCATCTGACTGTACATTGGGAAACTTCATCCAGCTTCAGGACCCGATAGATAGCTCAAGCAACGTGGCGCCCATCAGAGTGCCGACGTGACATGACAGAAGCCATCTTTGCCAAGCCACGCTCACCCCCCGTCATGGAGCATTCTCCCTCATCATCTTCAGTGAGCCTTTGCAGAGCAACCATCAGGTCTGTACCGGAAGGCTTGGACTCCAGCCAAGGCTTCTGCGATCTGTGTGTACACTCCAGGTCCACAGAGAGTTCCATTGTACCAGATGAATCTGACATAAGCTGCTGTCGAGACACCTCTGGCTTGCCAGTGCTGAAGTAACTGGATCCACTAACACGTGTTTGATGGGATGCTGTGGCAGCGATGGACCCTGGACTTGCAACAGCAAGCCCATCAAAATGACCGGCACTGGCCAATCTGGAAGGTTGAGTAGTGATTGGTAGGTACTGCTGGCTGGCATGCTTGTGCAGCTTTTGACCCTGACTCATCGATGGCATCAGAGGCAACTGGTGCGCAGCCTCCCCCCCCAGTATGTTCATCAGGCTTCCAGCTATGCCCGGTCCTGGTGCACCAGGTAGCAGGCCAGGTGATGGAAGGCCATGGTCCAACGCACGCGTGCCGCACGGCTGTCCTGATAACGGCCCAGCAGGTGCAACAATCTCCGAAATGTGCACGTCAGCATGGGATGGGCCACCAGGGTTCCCAGGCGATCTGGTACATGCATGAATGGGCGCAGCAGCTGGCAGGGCAGATGTGGAAGAGCTGCAGGCACCATTTGAAGGCTGCTGGCCTGCTGTGAATACGCGCAACCGATCCAGCCATGACGCACAAGTTTGCGAGTCTGGTTCGTGACAGAGAAGCTGTGCGATGCGGTCAAAAGTCGGGCGGCTACGGTCAACCTGCAGAGCAATAACGTGGTGAAAGAACTGACAATAGAAATGGTAGAATAAAATTGTGGGAAACTGAATGGAGGCTAATCAATTGCATTCAGGAAAACAAAAAAATCGAATACTGTTAATACAACTGCTGTAAACTACGCGACGCACATTGGGCATGGTCTGCATAATCTAGCGTCAGCTCGTCCATAATATCTACATGTGCACCAAACCAATTCAGCAGTTGCATCGCAAATGGATAAGTTTGCAAGCTTACATGTTCGTTCGCCAGCAGGCAAGCACATGATCCAGCTGCATAGAAACAACTCACGTGTACATTCCTATGCAGATGACAGTTGCAACGCTCATAAGTCAGTGCTGCTTAACACTTCAGGCCGCTAGGATTTCATGCACTTGCCAGAAACTATCATACCTCCAGTTGTTTCAATTCGTCACCAGCCCTCTTCCAATAAATACTCCACCCCTCAGGATACATCCGCACGATGTTGACGCAGTCACCGTACACCTGAAGCTCGGTGCAGACATACACGGGTAGGAAGGACTGCAGGAGAGGTCGAAGATGTTCAGCACGTGGACTGAGCGTGTGCTGGTCAAGAGTGTCATCAAGCTGCCATCTTGGGTTTATGCATATGATCAAGCGGTCTCCAGGGCCATCATCCATGAGCTGCTTCAGGCGACTTGCATAGGCTGATGTTGGGAAGACAAGCGCAGCGACATTCTCACCCTGCCACTCACCTGCGCATGAATATGATCATCAGGTGGAAGTCACATCGTAAGTCACACAGCGAATCTGGTAATGTAGCAGCTTGATAGTAACATGCACGTAACTTGATGTTGATCTGGGCTGCCACCTGGAAAGGAGTCATCAAATTTCATGCAGCAATGCTAATCTGCGGTGGGCCCACCAACGCTCGTACATTTTCAGCGGTTATGGCACAATCACAAGAAACCACGAGACACACAAAACCAATAGGCAATGGAACCCTCAAGACCAGAAGAACTCTCGTCTACACATCCAGAATTTGATAACTCAACACCCTTTGCTCACAAAACGAATGGCCGAGCTGTGGCAAGGCCAGGTTATGGTCAAAACGTAGGCCGGGTCACTCTGAGCCCTGACTGTAGCAACACCAAGTACAGCTGCATACACATCAACGCACCAACAGGATCGGCCTCAGTGTAAAGCTGTGAGCGCAGAGGGCCTCGAATGCTTGAGTTCTCACAGAGCTCAACAAGCAACAGCTCGGCTAGCTTCATGGCCACTGAAAACTGCTTCTGAACCTCAGCCTTAGCAGTACTGCACTGCCCCTTGAAGGATGGCAGCTTCCACTCCACAGTGACATGTCTTTCCTTTGCAGTCCACGCTCTGCAAGTGTTACGTTTGAGACACAGCTCTTGTGATACTGGCAAGCTGTGATGTCAATGCAAGCATACTGCAACAGCTTTCAGGTAGCTGCTGACGGGCGACGCAAGCCATCAGGTTGTAATCGAAGTAACAAGGTGCAATAGCTGCTACATGCAGATTCACAAGTAAATTCCAGGACCAACCATAACGTCCACTAAGAAATGTGACGCAGTGAATCAAGCGAATGCGAGCATGGAGAGGACACTTTACTGATAAGAGTTACGCACATTGGTTCCGAACTGTGAATAACCTGTTTGAGCAAGGCATGAGAAAGAGCTTATGCTTACCTCATGACTGCATCCTTTGCTAGCGCCAGCGACTTGTCAAGGGAGCCAACCCGCTTGCTGGCTTGCAGCAGGTCACGTGCAGATTGCTGTACATCAATGCTATGTTGGCCGCCTAACCCCTTCAAACTCATCCTTGACGCTGGGGTCCTTCCATTGGTGCCTGTGGAACCCATGCTCACGATGCCGCTGGTCCGAAGTGCCTTGGAATGAGGCTCTGTAGAATGTGTAGCCCCATTTCCATTTCTGTCCTCAAGCAACGGTGAAGGGTTCTGTTCACTGTTGTCTCGTGCACGCTTTCCCTCAGTCTACAAGCATACGCAGCATCCTTGTCAGCAAACGTTTCCATGGCTCCAAAACAGGAAAACAAAATCGCATTGATGGGTTCCAATTTCATAGAAACTATCACAAACTTACCAAAGCCACAGCGACACAATCAGACATGAACATCTGAGCATGCCACAATGTCAAGGGGAATAAGATGAGGCAGGTCAAACCTTGGTAGCTGAACCATTCAAATGGGCTGTGCTGGCCTCGTGGTCACCAACGTTGGGGTCGCCAGCAGTTGTAACACCTCTAGAGGAAGGGGAGCCGGGTAGTGTGCATGCCGCTGCAGCAGTATTCAGCGCCGCTACAGGATCCTCAGGCAGCACCCCTGCCGAGCTGCCAGTGCCATCTGGCTCATCCTGCATAACACGCATGACTCAGGTATGCAGATGGCCGGTGTAGCAGCAGAGCACAAAGCAATCCTCACGACCAACATGAATGGGATGCGAATTGACCCTTTGAAACTTTGGATGGCGATCCATCCTTTACAGCAATTGCATGCCGAGACAAAGGTTGCCAATTCAGCCAGCACTGTGCTGCTGCTGGTTGTGACCAGAACTCGCGACACAGCTGCTACCAAGGGAACGAAAACAACTGGCATGCATCTCGCGGGGTGGCTGCCGCCGGCTGGGCAATTGGCACAGAAGCTTCCCACAGGTGGCCAACCTCCGCCTGGCAGCTGGGACCTGAACATGTGCGCGCACTGACATCGGACAGGGGCGTCAAAGGTCGGAAACAGCGACAACCGCATGACCAAACTCGGACCCACGACCGTCGACGGGTTCGGTCACATCACGCTACGTGAGATTGCGCCTCAGCAACCCGCGCTTGACTAAACTATCGTCTCCACAAAGCCGTCCGCGCGCAGAAAAACCGAAACGTTGCTTCCCGGGTGCGGATTTCCACCGCTTCTGCAGCTTACGTAACCCGGGTCGCATTCGTCAGCTTTCGGCACATGCTCGAAGCGAGGCACCGAACCCGGCGATGCAAACGGCGACAACTCACAATCGCTGCCAGCTCGCATGACAAGAGCGCCCGGTCGTCCTCGCGGTGTGCGCACCTCGGTAGACGCGCTCGTTGACTGCGGGCGCTCGCCGCTGGACCGCAGCCAGCACGTGCGGCAGTTGTGACCGTCCTTGCCACAAATCGAGCACACGACCGTGGTGCACCGGGGGTGCACCGGGCAGCAGCGGTTGTTGTGGCCCTTCTGGCCGCACAACGAGCATGTCACCGTGCCGGCACCCTTGCTCACGCCTTCCGGATTCGTCGGACACGAGCGCTTCGTGTGCCCCGGCTTGCCACAAACCCCACAGTGCTTCCGCCGTCTCACGCGCTTCTGCGGCATTGCGTTTCGGGTCTACTGGCCGTGAGGTAACGGTCACGCGCAACGCCTGGGGCGGGCGGCGGGGCTATCTTGCTCCCGAGACTCAAGATGCGCGCCCTACAGCGGCGAGTCTGTTGCCGTGGAAATGTGGACTACTGCTGCACGCTGCGTGCTGCTGCTCTGCAGGCGTGCGTCCCCCCTGACCGGATGCGCGGCGGTGCCCGGAATGCGTGGTTCAAGCACTGGCCTTGGGCGCGTCGACTTCGCTATCGTGCCTGCGCGTTTAAGTTGAAGACGGACGGACAACCTGTTGCGCAGGGGGTTATAATGCAAGTGGCATGCGGCGTGGTCGCAAACGTGGCTGCGTCAGATTTGGCGTGCGCAAAGCCCAATGAGAACTCGGAATTGGGAACTCCCACATTTCGGCGCGACACGATTCGTGGGTTCCCTCGCAGAAGCGTCATTTCATGAGTCATAGCCAGAAAGATTCGCGGTTGAAGGGTGTCAATCGGCCTGCCGGGGCCACCGGGGCGCCCACTGGATGCACCATGGGCATTCGAAACTACGAATGCGAGTGAAAGTCAAGATCGCTTGCAGGTCGTGGTGCCGGATATCTCGAATCTGGAGACCCTCCGGCACGGAGCGTGCGCACCGTGAGTTTGATGCCGTGTTCAACGCGGTCGCCGCACTGTTGCAAACGCGGTCGCAATCCGAACGGGCGCCAACCGTCACCGTGACTAACCAAGCGGTAAGTGCGTCTAATACACGCTGCTCTTTGAATCTCCATGTGTAACACGCGTAAGCCGCTGTTCAGTGTTCGACAGAGCGATACATACAGGAAGTAAGCTGTTGTGTCTCTCGTCTTGGGCGAGCTTATGCTGTGGTGCGTGTCGAGACGCGGCGAAATCAGCCGCGTTCACACCTGCGCGGGGCTGCACTATCCCGCGACTCGCACTACAAAACCGGGCCTCGCCATGCATGCAGGGACTCCATCACCAGCCCGTACATTTGCACCCCCTCGGGGAACGCGCGGAACAATCATTTGCCACTGCCTGGCATCATCTTAGACGGCGTTTGAGTAGCCCGCAACGGCACGTTCGACGTGTTGAACCAAGGCGCTGCGACATACTGACGGCCCAAGACGCAATCACCGGCAGGTGCGCTGACATGCATTACACGTGTAACGCGTTGTTGGTCCTTGACTGCGACTCGTACAGTGCACCGCGCGCGCGTGTCTGTCGCGCTTGTCGCTTTCAACGGCCAAAGGGTGGTTGATGGCTGCGTTCATTTCGCACAGACTGAACTCCGTTTCGAGATCGACGCGCTCAGGATAGCCGTCTATCTACAGCATTTTCTGTTGTAATCGCTTACTGTGTGCCCTCGTCCAACACGTTGTCGCCGTACGCGGCTGTGCACGTCACTTATGCGCTCCGTAACCTACATTTTGGAGTTGTGCCGTACATTCGCCGCGGCGAACGCGGCATTGGTAACCTAAAACGCGTCTTGACAAGCTAACGCGGTGTAGTTTACCCTCCGAATCGCGGCTAGGTGCGAAGCGCTTCACAGTCGAGTGACGGGACCTCACTCAGGTCTGGTGTCTCGGGATACCACGCTATCGGAAACGTCATCA
Source organism: Phaeophila floridearum (assembly GCA_036784835.1). Classification (NCBI taxonomy): domain Eukaryota; kingdom Viridiplantae; phylum Chlorophyta; class Ulvophyceae; order Ulvales; family Phaeophilaceae; genus Phaeophila; species Phaeophila floridearum. The sequence continues at coordinate 9,031 of JAYMFU010064432.1, forward strand.
ACTCGCTCGCTGAACTGGCATGAGTAAACCTGCTGTGGGTGCGTTTTAGATGTGAAGAATGATTCTCGGTGCAATTGGTGCATCGTGGCCACTGGGGCTGTTGCATGTTCGCGCTTTGAACGTTTATCTCGAGATGGCTGGATTGGAACTTTCCGTTGCTGATTCAAGCACAGTTATCCTTCCCAACCGGAGTTGGAGCGAGCCCTAGTTAAGTCAGTAAGTAACGGTCGCACGGAGTGCTGCGTGGAATTACATGCAAGTAAACTGCAAACAAACTATCCATATGTCGCCTCGGCAGCGCGGCACCGCGGGAACCGTCTCGTTTTGGCAGTGCTCTGCACGGTATGCCCGTCTTGCTTGACTCTTGGGCGGTACGCGGAATCTAATTGGTGTTTGCTGCTTCTCGGTAGCCCGGCTTGCCTATCCGCTCGGTCCCGCGGCTGCCTGTGAACACGGACCCAAACATTTTGGTCGGTTCGTCGCTGGGTTCACGATAAGATCGCACGACCGCCGATCGCCGGTTTGAAGAGGCCGGTTTGGACCTAGAGAACCGGAAAGCCGCACAGCCTTCCTAGGCCCCACAGCAGCTTTGCTCCTGAGACGGCGCAGGAGGAACACACAACCGGCGATACGCTGCAAAAACCCCTGCACCGCAAACCGCGATTCGCCGTGATTACAGAAACACACACCAACCGCAATGGCAGAAAACAGGAGAGGAGAAAACAGAGGCGAGTGGGAAGAGCTAATTTTCAATGAGCATACCTCCTGAAATAGCCTTGTGAAGTTTTTCCAGTGCAGTGAGGCGCTCCCTGCGAGTTTCGATGCGCTTTTTTGCTGTTGTGCATGCGAACGTGTTGTGCTTTGAACCTGTTACCCCGCGGGTACTGCGTTTTTGCAACCCTGTCGACAGACAGCAGGTATACGGGAGAAGCTTTCCAAACACCCACGCTCGAAGATCGACACAAAGCAAGGTAGATTGATAAATGTCGGTGTCGCTGTGGTAAAGGGTTGTAGCTTTACACTTGGAGAGGGGTGGATGCTGCGCCGTATGTAACGAATTGCACTACGCAAAGCAACGCTCAACGATTCAGATCGGGTTCGCCGGCAACTCATGTAAGGATCACGTTATCCACAGGCGCTGCGTTGCGTTTGCGGGCGTGCAGTGGTCTGGAATGCGCTACTGACGATTCGTGAAACTTGTAGTAGAGTTTTTCAGTGGCCAGTGCAACCTTTGTGTGGGGTCGCTCGTCGAGGCCTCCTACTACTAGCGCCCCTCTCGTGGCTGAGTGCCTTATTTGGTTGCAGACCTAGCACTGGCATGTCTCTGGCATTGCTGCGTGGTGAACGCAGGGTTGGCAGTCATGCCCCCGTCGTCCGCTGGGAGTTTGCAGACTTACAAGTCTGAGAACAAGTTCTGCAAATGGGACGCTCTCTACTGGGCACCTCGAAAGCACAAATTGATCATCAATGTGTCCGTTCATCATCCGCCACAGTCAGCCGCCCGATTTCGCTACTCAAGATTCTCTACACGGGCTCACACGTCGCTCTGAACTCGGTAACCTTACGGCCACCCAAATAATGACATGCATCACCCTGTCCGTCGATCGCAGCAATGCATGAGTCGATCTCGTACCGTGTCAACGGTACAAGTGGGTTTGGAGTCCAACGGTTTCATGACGCGCGTTTGTAAGCCGTGACAGAGGCGTCTGCGGGTTGAACGCAACGGCTCGGGCGGCAGGTACGCGCTGTGGGTTTCACCCAGCTGATGTAGCTACCAAGGGCACGGCCACATGGTGTTGATGACAGCTAGAAAGGCCAGCATCAATGCTTCACAGCCATTCGGAGTTGATAGTTGGAATTCGTAAACAGGTACCAATCTCTCGGGTCGCTGAACAGATTTCCACGCGGTGGTTTTCCTCTCCCACTCCTTGTCGACGTTGCACAGATTTCCACGCAGTGAGGTCAAACCGTGAAGCAGTTCCTCGCGTTTCAAGCCTCCAGACGCGCCAACGCGAGTCCAGTCCTTCGGCCTGGCTCGAATCTTTGGTGCTCTCGCACCCGGACTCGTGCTGTTAGGTAAGCACGCAGCAAATGGTTCCAAAACCGTGTCGCGGTTGTCCTCGTCGGCAATGCGAGTTAATCCTGGCAGGTCAGCGTCATGAGCGCAACTTGTGTCATCAGGAAAGCACAGACAAGCGAACTCTGCGTCGGATGCACTGCGCAAGCACAGAATGTTTCAGCGAGCACACGGCTATGGTGGGAAATAGCTGGAGGGCATAACATTACGGGTGCGCAGGTTGGATTGCGTCGACCACGCAATCCAACCAGTGAGGCGTCTGCCCAGCGAGCAAGGCATTCTCACAGCGAAGGCGGTTGCTGCCATCGGCGGCAAGGCGAACCACAATCACCGGCCATGGCCACACTTCAAGCGGGCGTAGGTTGGTGCGTATTCAAGCCAGCACGTGGCATCCAATGGAACGGCATTGGCAAGCTTCATAGCATGGCCACAGTAGCCCGGGCAGGGCACTGATTGTCACAGAGCTGGATAAGAATGAAGGATTGGGATGGGGGGTTGGTGGGTGGGAGTGCCAGGCAAAGGGATGCTGTTCACATGTGTCTGTCTGACAGGCGCACGTGTGTGTGTGTGTGTGTGTGTGTGTGTGTGTGTGTGTGTGTGTGTGTGTGTGTGTGTGTGTGTGTGTGT